>JAOYMZ010028366.1:0-17061 GCA_025802335.1 Pinguicula primuliflora | reverse complement strand
GTCAGCCAGCCCGACCGACTACTCGGCCGACTTCTCGAACCGACACCCTAAACGATTTTCCCATCCGTATAAGGCAAAATCGGGTCACCAACAAGAAAGTGGCCGACTAGTCGGCCGACCAGTTAACTAGTCAGCCGACTTCTCGAACACTGATTGCAACTAAGAAAAGAAAAGAGCCTCTCTCATGTATTCAGATAAAGAATAAATTTATTAAAAGGGGGTGCATATATGGTCGATATCTTGTAGAACCTATGTAGAAAAAGTCTCACTTTATGTTTTAGCTATGGCTATACTTTGAATTTCTGATCGCAGAGAGCAACGATGAAGAAGTGAGGAGTTTTCAGACCTTCATTAACACCTCGGGAATGATCCCAAATCAACTACTTTTGTTGGCCAAGCTGATTTGCAAGAGTATCGTGATAGGCCGAAAGATTCACATTTTCAATACTTGTAGTAAACTTCCATTTCCATTTATAATTATCTGTCCGCCTTCAGATTTAACACCTCATGCTACCTGCCTTGGCAGGTTTCGGCACTTCATATATTTTATTTTCTCATTCGAATAGGCATTATTAGGTGGTGAATATTGTACTGTACAGTTCTAATCTTTTTCCTACAATTCAACGGTTCATATTAAATTGGTCATTTAAATCATTTTAATTAACATCATATTGTCAGATCAATATCCCAGATTAGAATTGAAAATTAACCGTACAACAAAGCACTTAGAATTTATCATTATATGAATAATCATTATTTTTATTTTTTGCAATATGCTTTTTGAATTGATCTTACATCATTTTCGCTGTAAAAGACTAAAAAGTAATAAATATAGATTTAAAATTCACAATTATTAACCCTACATAAGCGGTAGTCTGATCCCCAAAATAAATTAACTTATGGATAAGCATTGCAAAATCTAGATATGGCCAAAATGAAATTCTAACTGCAGGTACACTCAAGGAAATATCAAAGGAGACAAAGAACCAGCAAAGGATGCCAGGACAAAGACAAGGAGAAAAGACCAAGCCATTCTGGTGGGAGGACTTGCAGATCACACTATCTGAACCTTGGTTTCACATCTCAATGGGAGGCTAAACTTGGAGATGACCAGGCACTAAAGCTATGGACTGATACACGGAAGGGAGATCAAATATTCTGCGATAGATTTTCACGGTTGTTCAGGAAAGCAAAGACAGAAAATATCACTATTGCTGAACATGGAGACATTGATGCTGACTCATGGACTTTCAAGGGAGATTGGAAATGGGAGTTGAATCCCCTGGAGTTTGAGGACTTGAACGAGCTAACAATTCTCTTATCTGATGTATATTTACAGGTCGACAAACAAGACTCATGGCAACTAAAAGGTAACTCGGCTACAAAATACTTAGTGAAAGACAGCTATGGCAAGATGATTCAAAATGTAAATTAGCACATAAGCTAAGCAGATGCAGATGAACTGAGCAAGGTTTCGAACAAATACCTTCCAACTAAAGTCTCAATCCACGCATGGAGAACTAAGCAGGATGGCCTCCCCACGAAATGCAACCTGCAATAGAGAAATATCATCAATCAAGAAAGATAAGCAGACTGTCCAATGTGCATTTCTCGACCACAAGATCGAGATCACATAATCTTTGAATGTGAAAAAACAAGAGAAGCATGGAAATTGATAGGAAAGTGGTTGGATCTATCGATTGATACAACAGGAACAGTCACCGAGCAAAATTTCATGACACACAGACCAATTTACATGAATTCAATCTAATTAAGAAGAACTTCAGGTTAATAAATAAGATTTTGTTAGCATGAAAAGTAATTTTTACCACAAGTTTCAAACAAGGGGGTGTTATAGTACAAGGATTGATGCCTTCAAATATGGAACATGTATTTTCTTTGAGCAAATAAAAAGGCATCTTACTATTTTGGGTGCACAGTGATGACATTATAATTGATGCATCTTCATTTCTATGATACCCATTTTGCAGGACTTCTCATGCTTCCCATATGACAATTGAAATTCATCATAATTGAATTTTACTCTTAATATAAATAAATAAATGTAAATTTAGTCTGGGCAAGTCGCTCCGGATCCTAGCCCCATGTCGCACCTCCATTGAGAACTGGGTTGGATCCTTGTCTCGGGTACCTGACTTTAATTTTTTAAAATATACATATACTATTTATAAATAAATACATAAATATTACATTTGATCTAGTCGTATGATTGTTAGTTGTTATTTTGAGTGTTAGGGGTTTTAAGTTTTGAGTATAATCAACCAATTTTATAATCTTATATCTAAATGGTTACTGGTAAAATTTTTTAAGTATACAAATTTTTCTGCAAGTTTTTTTTTGTTTGCAAGCAAATTATATATATATATTAATGCAAAAGAAAGAATTAAAACAATTTTGGATATAGTACCCTTATAGACAAAAAAAAATGCAAAGATCGGGCAGGTTAAGAGGAGATTTTAGGGAACTTACCAATGGTTGAAAGAGGTGGGACTGGGGAAAGATATTCCCTTTCTTAATATGGATAGTACTTGGAATTCCAGTAATTGATGGATAGGTTTAGAATAGATACGCTGAAAGACCTGAGTCTCCCCATCTAAGTTTTGAGATCTTCAATTTTTCAAGTGACTGGATCTTTTTTAAGATTCCTCCGCCATGGTTAGCCATCTCCGCCGCCATGTAAGTAATCTTATTGCTCTGTTTTTTGTCTTACTTTATTATGATGCTGTCTCGACAACCTTCTCATCAACTACAACCTTTAGCATTGTAAGAATACTGAGAAATTCATCAAGGCCCTCAAAGAAGCCAATCCCTTCAATGTTATCATCCTCCCCACGACTCCATCCTGTTACTTGGTCCACCTTTGGAGCAGGCTCCTAGACTTCATTGCTGAACTCCACATTCAAATCCAACTTCCCAAAATTCTTTGCAACCCTCCCAGGCTGCTTCCTAGCATTAAAACCAGCCCCTTTTTTTATTCTGCTCACCAGCTATGTTATTAGGCATCTCCACAACATCCGAAGATGCAACGGCATAGTTTGGTGTGATTTCAGTATCCTCAACTTTATGATGTACCTAATCTTTCAGCTGATATCTCCAAGCGAATGGAATAGCTCAGGCTATCAGGAGATGGCGTCTAGTTTGCCTCTAAATCGTTGTGAATCATCAATATTTACATCTTACAAATTCTACAAAAGATTATAGGCAAAGGAAAATAAATTTAACTCCCGAATCATTCACTTATAAAAAAATTCCTGAGTCTTTCAATAGGAGTTTTTCAATACTCCTGAGTTTTTTCTAGTTGCAACTAAATAAAAGAAAAGAGTCTCTCTCATGCATTCAGATAAAGAATAAGTTTATTAGAAGGGGGTGTATATATGCTCGATATCTTGTAGCACCTATTTAGAAAAAGTCTCACTTTATGTTTCAGATAGGTCTATACTTTGAATTTCTGATCGCTGACGGAAACGATGAAGAGGTGAGGAGTCTTAAGACCTTATTAATAGCTCGGGAATGATCCCAAATCAACTACTTTTGTTGGCCAAGTTGATTTGCAAAAGTATCGTGATAAGCTGAAGGATTCATATTTTTCAATACTTGCAGTAAACCTCCATTTGCATTTATAATTATCTGTCCATCTTCAAATTTAACACCTCTTGCTACCTTATTTGGCAGGTTTCGGCACTTCATATATTTTATTTTCTCATTCGAAAAGGCATTATTAGGTGGTGAATACTGTAGTGTACTATTCTAATCTTATCCCTACAATTCAACCATTCATATTAAATTGGTCATTTAAGTCATCTTAATTAACATCATATTATCACATCAATGTCTCATATTAGAATTGAGAATCGATCATACAACAAGGCACTTGAAATTTATCATTATATAAATATTCATTATTTTTATTTTTTGCAATATGCTTTTTGAATTGGTCTTACGTCATTTTGGTTGTAAAAGACTAAAAAGTAATAAATATAGATTTAAAATTTACAATTATTAACCAAACATAAGTGGTAGTTTGACCCCCAAAATAAATTTGTTATATACCGTTAAAAAAACTACATATTAAATATACTTTTAAGGTGTACACCTTTAATCCTAC
Source organism: Pinguicula primuliflora (assembly GCA_025802335.1). Classification (NCBI taxonomy): domain Eukaryota; kingdom Viridiplantae; phylum Streptophyta; class Magnoliopsida; order Lamiales; family Lentibulariaceae; genus Pinguicula; species Pinguicula primuliflora. Next base: position 12,935 of record JAOYMZ010028366.1, on the reverse strand, counting down.
ATAAACAGTATGGAATTATCACTTTAAGACGGCGACTAGCTAGTCTATTAAAACAAACATCCATAATAACTTTTGCCGCATAAGTCAGAAGGACTTAGGCTGCATTTAGTAATAAAAATTTAGTGAGATTTTGTAAAATTATCTCTCTAAGTCTCTTATTTAACATGTGTTTAGCAAATCGGATTGATAAGTTGATGATTGATAAGGTGACTAATAAGGTGACTGATGAGGTAACTGATAAGGTGACTGATTTAATTGTTTCGTAAATTTATCAGATAAGGTGACTGCTTTTTGTAAAATGACATAAAAAACATTATTTTATATTGTTATTGCATTTTTTATTAATATTCTATATCATAATTATTATTAAATAAAAAATATTTTTGGCTCAAATAATTCTAATTTATTATTTAAATAAATAATTGTTATTTTAAATATTAATAATAAAATTTGGAACAATCAAAATAATATTGTAAATTTTCATACATTTAAAATACATATAAAATCTTTAAATTAAAGTCAAGAGTAAAATGCCTATCAAAAAAAATGTGAAGAGTAAAATTGGAATGAAAGACTTATAAGTTATCTTATTTTTTAATCAGACTGAAAAAAATGACTTTTCAAATCAGTCACCTTATAAGGCAGAAGGTGGACGTTCACGTAACAGACTTATTTTGTCAAACTGATTTATAAGGCAGAATTAACTTTTTTTTTGATAGGTATAAGACAGAATTAACTGATAAGGTGATTGATAAAGCGACGCTAAACACAGTCTTAATAACAGGGATGGGTAAGGAAACATTTTCCTACTAAATCCCATTTGATTAGGGAAAAGTGGAAAAATGTTTCCCATTTAAAATGGTGGGATTTAGTAGTATAATTTAAATTTCTTGTTGAAATTATTAATTTGTCATTCTCTTACAAAACTATTGAAATAATTATAAAATTTGTAAATTTCGTCTTTATATATCGAATAGATACCCGAAAAATAATTTTAAATAATATTTTCATATCTATAATATATATGAACTTATTCAGATTTTTAGATTTTGTAATATATATTTTTTCAATTTTTTATTAGAATTTCCGGTTTTGAGTACTTCATACCTAAAATTAAATTTATTATTTATTTATTTTATTAAAAGGTTTGATTTCAGATATTCTGATTCAAAATTTTAGGTCTATACTCGAACTCTTACCTGAATATTTCCGGATATAAATTTTAAATACAAACTCGGAAAGATACATGATACCCGTTGGGTGTCGGATTCGTCTATTTCGAATTTGGCGAAAAATATAAACACCCATATTTATGCGCTCGACGAAGAATTGACGAAAAAATCGAAAAAATTAATTTATTTTAATTTATTTATAGTTTATTAACTTAATCAAAAATAAAGGACAAATTAATAAATTCACATAAATTTTTAAATCCTTTCATGAAATTACACAAACGGCTAAACATTAGATTTTGAAATCACACTATATCCTCAAATGTTAAAATCTCATGTAATTATAACACAGGATAAATTATTTCATCCCACTAAATCTCATCACACTATACCCAAATCATAATATCTATTGAACAAATTGTTTCATTACGCTACGAATAAATTGTACATGCCATATCTACGTTAGACTCACTAGCCCAAATTAAATGCTGGTCAATGAAAGCCCAATGGGCTAACAGTAATGTTACGGTGGCGTTCGGGCTTTACATTCATTACTCAATCTGCAACAAGAACAACACCGTATTGATTGGTGATTCGTGATTACCACTGGAAAAAAGAAAACCAGGAAGAACTCAAAGTCTGGAAGAAGTTCAGCCCACAAATCAAGGTTGGGACTTGGCCGCGGATTTGTTATTCGGGATTTCTGTACGGAAATCATGATGACTGAGCCTGAGCCTTTCTCCGATGGTTGCAACGGTAGGTTTCGATATCCTTTTTGTTTGCGAGTTGTAGTGTCAAAGCTTGTAGTGTTGGAATTCCACGTCTCTATTAGGTTTTTTTTTAACCCTTTTCGGGTAGTGATTGTAGTTATCGAATGGAAGATTCCATCTTTATTTACTGCGTGTTGATGTCTGTCTGAATGTATAGGTGTACGCTTGCTCCTGCGTATATGTTCTGATACCAGGATAAAGGTTAGGTTTGAGGAAAATGCGTGGTTGGTTGCTGGGATATTCTAAACTTCTCGTCGACCTCTTTTATGGGTTCAAGTGAATGCTAGTTATCCATACTGATGTCTTTTGTTTCTAGTTCGAAAAATTATGACTTTCGGAGTTATTCTTATTGAGATTGAGTTCTTGTTCACGGGTCATTGAGTTTTCCAGTACATATTATAGCAGTCAGAATTGCCTATGACAAAATTGAAGGGTGAAGTCACATGTCTTAGTTTATTTGCTGTGTTAGCATTCCTCTGTAGTGTATACTCATCGATGCTGTTGGATTGCTTAATTGAAGCTGTTGTATCTCAGGGAATGTATCAGAGATGAATGGGGTTCGTGCCCAGTACGATGATGCTGATGTTCGCACCTCAAAAGCTCAGGCAGAAGAATTAGGTATGCTCTGTTGTTTCCTTAATTTGAATGTGGTGTTAGTTTGGTGCTTTTTGCTTGTTTTCCTGCAGGACAAAAACTTTTTTTCTGTTTCATTATTTTGTAGGATGAACTGATTTACTTTTATGCATATGTTTAGACAGGAAAACCCGGGTGGATGTTGTGTGGCAGCAAATGAATAAAGGAGTTTCGCCGAAAACTCTGAAATCCATTTTGGGGAGCAAGACTTCAATGAACAAGTCTCAGAAAAATCCTGTGCCAAAGTCATCAACAGTGAGGAGCTGCTCCTTTTCCCAATGTATTACTAAATTTGTTTGATGTGCAACCATGAAGCTAAACTTTGACAGTGAGAAACACCCACTCTACTTTCAGGGATGGATGACTTATTTGGGTTTGGGATCAAAGAAGATACCTTCTCCTCATCACGTAGTGGTCGAAAAGAAGCCAGTCATCAGCCAAGTTGTTGCTGGTGAGGATGCCAAGAAATTGGCTGCGGCTGCTCTTTCAGCAATAAAGGAAGCTCCTGCTTTGGCCACGATGGGAAGAGGGAAGGTTGAGGTGCGTTTGTTCGATTCAATTGCTCTACAATAATCATTTTTGCTTTCCAAATCTTCTATGTATGGTGGCGAGATTTCATGAAAGAACTGCTCGATAAAAGGTCCCTGAAAATTCATCTGTAGTGCTGTAAAACCAACCAAGTTTTTCGGGGACTTTCCATTGACCAATAAATGACTTCGCTAGTTTAATAATTTGAAGATCCTTCCTTCTGTTGAGCACTTACATGGCAATGTTGTTGTTTCTTATTTAATCTTCAGATCACTGAAGTTCGAGACTTTGCGGGGGAGGAAATCGAAATCAAGAAACTCGTTGATGCAACCTCCGTAGAGGCAGCTGAACAAGGTAGAGCTTCAGCAGGCACCTCATCTGCAGTCGATGCCGTTTTAGAACAAATTAGAAAGAAGCCTAAGCTCAGCGTTCTGGACAAGACAAAGAAGGATTGGGGAGAGTTCAAGGATGAGAACAGAGGCGTGGAAGAAGAACTTGATGCCTACAAGAAAAGTTCGAATCAGTACCTGGATAAAGTTTCTTTCTTGCAACGTGCTGATTACCGAGAATTCGAGCGCGAAAGAGATGCGCGGCTTTCGTTGCAGGCCAAGCGAAAGACTGATATGCGGGAGGATTGATGAGAATGTATTATGTATGACTACGAAAACTGTATGGTTGAAATTGTGAGAAACTCTGAGATCGGGTGGAACAGAGTTTGCAGTTGACCAGCTTTGCATTGCAAATCAGGCACTTTCTTCGTTTGCAGTGTTCGCCAGTGTTTACTTAATACTCAGATGACCAATTAGCATTTTTATGTTGCTCTGTTCAAGTGGACTAACTACCGACAGCAAATTGGTCTTCCAATTCAAAATAAGTATTAAAAATAAAAATTCAGAAGAATCTGAATCCAGATCCCATATGGTTATGCTCCCTACAAAAGTAAAATGAGAGGCAGTCAAGGGCCCGGAAGATGAAGCCAAGACGAACCAAGCTACTCTTTTCTTTCCTATGGTGAAGGTAGCTAAATGTTATTAATTCTATGTTAAAAAATTCTGTTCCTGGACGGCGCAGGTAGGATATCGCTCAGAACCCAGTTCAAGGTTTTGATTTTGAGATACCAACGTCGGTGGGCGGTTCAATTGAAGCTTCGTTTCAAACCAAGCTCGTAGCTTTTGTTTGCTAATTGTCTGCAAGAGTTTCTTTGTACATTTTGTCGACGAAATGGATGATAGCTGGTAGAGGGTTGATTGCTTTGAGTTCTCTTGATTGACAATGCTGCCACTTTCCTCAGCAGCCACATGTTGCTCCTGCCGGACGAAGGTGATGATTTCCTTTAAGTGTTTTAGGTTTGAAAAGCATGTTGTTATTCTCTTGCCTCTTGGGTTGCTATTTTAACCATATTGCTTGCTGTTTGTGTTGATTTTTTTTATTAACAATTATATGAGGATTGTACTGGTTCAGGATTAATGGGTATAGCTATAAGTTTACAAGACCGTGTTTCTCTAGTAATTACAGGAAATGAAATCTGTGCGCTGATAAAGTTCTCATGCAGGTACCTCTTCATAGAGGACTGAAATCCTTATCTTCATATTGAATGCTGTAATTGATGATTCACAGTATCTAGAGGCAAACCAGACGCCATTTCTTGATACTCTGAGCTATACGCTTGGAGATAATCAGCTGAAAGATTTGATACTGAAATCCCACCAAATTGTGCTGTGACTGCATCTGCAACACCCGCTGATAGTTTGCCGATAGAACCTCCAGTATCTGAATCATTCAACATTGAAACAGATTCACTTTCTAGTCAGGAAACAAATCAAGTTGATGTTGTTTCGGGAGCACAAGATATTTTGAATAACATACTTGACTCCGTCACATCGTCTGTGAAAACTACTATTCTAGATGCAAATGATGCCATAAATGAGATTAATTCATTTTTCAATTGATCTGGAGAATCAGCTAGAGGTAAGTTGGCAGGATTGTCTGGCGAATTTAAGGAGACATCTGGTAGAGCAGGGATCGCTGCTCTAGATGCGTTAAGGGGGGACTATTGTTGTAGTTCAGGAATCTCTGCTGCAGGGGGTTAGAAAACTTCTGTATTGTATTCTTACACCTGTGTTCAAAAACTTCTGCCTCCACAGTTTGAAGGTCCACTCAACTCATCTGAGGAGAGTGTTGAGAAAGTGCTGAATCCTGTCGGGATTGCTATTCAGCAGGTGAAACATGTCGAAATTAAATAATCTGTGATATTATTCATAATTTGTTTTTCATATATATATCGTCTTCGTCACATAAAAGTTTGACTGCATAAGAACTGATTGCTTAACTGATTCATCTGCAATAAAGGTGAAAGCACTCGTTGTTTAGTGTGATAAAAAATTATTGAAAAAAACCTGCTTCTTTTTGGTAATATCCATGCCCTGTTAAAATCGAACAATGCACATTCATGTTCACGATTTTTCAAACTTTGGTTTGAATCTATTCTCACCAACATCTACACTTATTATGATCTGAAGATCTATGCGGCTCTGGAGGGATTTGAAGAAAGCCTTGGCTTGGACCCAAAGGTCGGCCTGAGGCAAGAGACTGTAAATTTTTCTGCCTCATCCAAAGGTGTTGCGCTACCAGAGGTTGTTAAGCTGTAAAATATCTTCCAACATTTTGCAAGCGGTTAAGACATTTTCCGGAAATTTTGTCTAATTGCTGCTAACTTTATAGGTTGACGGCTCTGTGAGAAAGTTACTAAAGGGGGGTAAAGAGGTGGACGACTCATTAGTTGCTGTTGTCATGCGCAACCTTAAGATCGCTGATGTATGTGCATGTTAAAGATTTTTTTTCTTCTTTTCACCTCATATGCTAAGGGAGAGAGTTACTTGTTAACATAGAAAACGGCCTAACTTTTTTCTTGCGGACTTTTAGGTTATTGCATTAAGCTTTCAAAATAATGAAGGAAGCTTATAAGTCAATTTTATATCCACAGGACAGGTCAAAGGTGTTGGTTGTGGACCCCAACGGTACACGATCAAAGGGTGTTGCTAGATCACTAAAAAAGCTTGGAATTAAGGCAAGTATATGATTGAGGATGGCTATTAAGCTGTTATTTGTGCTAATGACCGCTAACAATGTGAATATTGTACCTGAAAAATGCTATCGATTTCGTTTATACTGAAAGTCGCCGTTCTATACTTTGGATCTTGATACATTTTTCATTTGTTCTCTCCATTTGGTAGAGACCTTATTTGGTCCAAGGAGGCTTTCGTTCTTGGGTTGAAGGGATTCCGCATCAAAGTGCTAAAGCCTGAGACGGCACTTACAATACTCAACGAGGTAAAAAAATCTCAGTTAATGAAGTAATTTATAACCCGAACTCAAAATTTTCCATTTACTATATGGACATGATTTCTCACATCTCAATGTTCCTGTGAAAGGTACTGGGATTTCAATCCTCTTAATCTACTAACGCGATTCTCACAGGAAGCTGAAGCAATCTTGGAGGAAATTAAACCAACTCCTTTGAAACTTATAGGATATGGACTGGTAAGACATGTTTCTTATATGAAATGTTAGTATATTAAAAAGTAACAGAAAGATGTAAAAACGAAATATTGATTGAGGGCATGAAAGCATCTAAAATTCAAAATGTACAACACTCTTTATTCCCGAAAATATCATCTCTTCTCTTTTTTGTTATGTTCCATGATGCTGGCTCTTACATTACATATAAAGAATATCGGTATTCAATGCCTCACCATTTCTTTGCACGTATGCAACTCATAAACATGAGTTTTCCATGTTAACAGGTTATACTAGCTTCGGCTTACTCTCTCGTAGGTATATTCTCGACTTATCTTTATTCGAAGGTCCAATTATTAATCATCCACAACTCTAGTTAGTTAAAATAGTGCTTTTCAGGTAAGAATGTTGGCTGTGTTACTTCACGTTGCATTCTCCAAGATATCGTAGTTGGTGAAGATTAACAACATTGATTCATGCAATTTTGAATAAAGAAAGGCCTTTGTGTCTTGTCAATCCTAAGAAATAATACTTCTTCTGCAGAGTGGGAGAGGACATTGCAGTTTGTTGGTGTTCTTGGTCTTGGCCAGGTATCTGAAATTTTTTTGGAATAACCGAAAACTTGGCAGGGCTGTTTATTTGTTTTACTCTCTGTTCGTGAAGTAGACCGTCTAGCCTGCCTAGGCACCGCCTAGGCGCTGGGCGGTCGCCATCCGCCCTGCTGCCTAAATACCCGCTCTGGGGCGACTAAGTGGGTGCCTAGGCCACCTAGGTGCTAAGTGTCCCTTACTGCCTAGGGACCGCCCAGCATTTTATCGAACATTGGTTTTACTTCCCCCTGTAACCTTAACTTCTCAATCTCGAACTTCCAGACTTTATACAGGCGAGTTAGTTCTTACCAGGATGCAGAAGATTTTCTGCAGGATGTAAGGTATCTCACCTCACTTCATGAAGCTGCAACTTATTCTGAAATCACTTGTCACTTGACCAGCATTGCAATACTCGTGTGATATATATTTCGATGAAAAACATGAAAAATGAGATAATTTGATCTACGTAATGAATGATACTCAAATGTCTTCCCAATGAATCATTCATATTTTGAAATCACGTCTTCAATACCTCACAAACTTGACATTTACGTGACTCTTTTTGCCATGCCATGTAGCCTGCTTTTGGCACCTATCAGACTAGGAGTTGAGGCAATTTCAAGAGTCACCGGCGGCAAGTTAGAAGCCAACGGAAATGGGCTACCCACATCACCTTTGTCATCATCTGATGTTCAAATCAGGGTCTTACAAGCAGCTGCAAAGCATGAATCTCAACCCCAAGAAACACAGGATTCATCTCAAGTGTCATCTTCCAGCAATGACAATGTCAATATCGCTGAAGTTTAAGAGGCAAGATTCTTATCCCCACCCACCCTTTCATATTCATACGTAAAAATCGAATTGTTGTCAGCAACTGCACAGTTAACTGAGATAAACTTGGGAATTATTGATGGTTTCACTTTTCATGGCGGATCTCACTCGAGCCTATTCTGTTTCTTAAGAGAACTTCACAGTACAAGCAGGTATTTTGACCACATAAATTTCGTGGCTTTGAGTACGATTGTGGCATGTAACATGCAACGAAATCCTACAGAGATAGAAAAGGATCTTGAGAACGTTCACGTTTACGCGCCATACAATATCACCAATCACGAAATCTGCATCCTCAAAAGTCATACAGCTTTGGCCGAGACTATATAGTCGCACATCACTTGTGGCCCAATGTTGCACCTTTCGGTGTTGCCGCCCACTCCGATATTCGCACATCGCTTGTGGCCACGCTATTTGGTTGTGATATGAGCCTTCGTTTCATTTTGTAAGAAAATTTTTGTTTGTGCCTTATTTTTTCGAACCAGTTGTTAAATTGTCCTGCCACGCGGATAGTCCGTGCGGAAGGAATCCGCGCGGAACTAATCTCGCGCACATTCCTTCAGTGCGGAATACATTTTTCTGCAAAAAACTGACACTCACACACATAAACACATATTTACACACACTTTGCACGGACATTTGATTTCTCTCTCCTCTTGGTTGGAGAAGATGAAGGGCTCTTCCACTCTAATCCGGTGCGGACAAAAATTTCTCTTCACCTGCTGCTGCTCCTTCCGGCTGGCGTTCTCTTCCAGTAAGTGTGCAACTTCCAACTCCAACTCATTAGTGTAAGCCTGGAAATTGAAAACAAAAAATGATGCTAGGGTTCAAAGAATTGGGTGTAACCAGAAGTACACATACTTGCAAAAATTTGGTTAACAATGGTGAAATTCTGATGGGTCCGACAAATTTTGAAGATGAGGTTTTACAAGAATCGATTTTTTTCTGTGGGGTGTGGGCAGAATGGGGTGCTGATATTGGCATGTAAAATGGGGTGCTGATATTGGCATGTAAAATGGGGTGCTGATGAAGGTGATGGTGATGGGGCTGCAAGAGCATATGTCCGAAGTGATCGGCGACGGAGTTGAGTGTGAACATGGTGGGTGGAGGCGGCGGTGGGGAAAATCCGTCGGATGGCTCGGCGTCGGACAGCGGATCCTTGAAAAAAAAATCATGGAAAATCATTCCCCTCGTGGCTGCGGCAGAGGGGTGTGACAGATCGGTTGGGAGGTTGATGTCCTTCCAAACTTCTTCCATTGTCTTGTGCTTGGAAGCAGCGGCAGAGGAGGGCGTAGTTGAACAATTTGCAGATTTCCACATTGGGAGCAGCAGGGGAAACCAAGAGGAGAGAGAAATCAAATGTGCGTGTAAAGTATGTGTAAATATGTGTTTGTGTGTGGGTGTCAGTTTTTTACAGAAAAATGTATTCCGCGCGGAAGGAATGTGCGCGAGATTAGTTCCTTGTGGGTTCCTTCCGCGCGGACCCTGCCGCGCGGACAATTTAACAACTGGTTTGAAAAAATAGGACATAGACAAAAAATTTCCTATTTTGTAAAACTACATTGGATACTACTGAAACAAGTGTTTTAAAAAGTGTGCTTAGGTAGTGCGTGTTCACTTATATGGTCTTAAATCATACTTGCAAGTCAGACTCATATTGATGATTGAATTTGAATGTATGACCTTTAAGTGCGGTCAATCCAACCCCAAAGAGTTGACCTAGTGGAGGTCTGAAACTTAAGTCTCGAAAGAGGGATGAGGTCTCAGGTTCAATCCCCACTGGATGCAAACAATTCTTTGGGGCCACGACCGCGGGCCAAAGGCCTGAGTCTTACCTGGATCATGTGGAGGAATCGCTTGCATGGATCTCATGATTAATCGTGTCAAAAATGGTTAAGAATACTATGATTATCCCAAAAAAAAAAGTGCGGTCAATCCCTCTAGTTTTGAATACTTGTATTCTTAACGTAAATTGCCAATATGGATGGAGAGTACAAACCTTTTTTGGGTTAGCAAAACTCTGATGGAAAGTACATTTTCATTTTGGTTGTTGGTAATTTATAAAATCATAATTAAAGACAAAAGTTTGATTCTTCATTGGGATAAAGAAATCTAATTTTTTTTTATGAAGAAATCTAAGTTAAGAGTAAAGTAAAGTGAAGATTTTTAGAACAAAGACATTTTGAAGTGCATCGGAACGAATTTTTTTTGGAATTATGTATATTAATTTTGTATTTGTGTAAAGCTTTTAAAATAATTATTTAATAGAATTTTAGTTTTTTGGGTGGTAAAGTTGTCGAAATCAGAATCTATGATCGATTCCTGAAACACGTATTCCAACTATTTTCGGGTCACTATAGTTGGATGTTTATCAAATAAAAAAATAATTAAATAATAAATACATTGAAATTATATGATATCGCATGTCACATTGAAGCACACGACGCACTAATAATTATGGTGGTCTTCATTTCGGTTAGTGATAAGCGATTGAGCGAATATTTCAGATGGTAGATAGATGAAAAATCAATTAAAATTATAATATAAATACTCCTCCAACTAGGTAAAAGGGAATAGAGACGTGCTAATCGATCAAAAAAAACCACGTGGACGTGTTTTTGTTTGCTCTACTATTTGGTAAAATCGTGCTTTCCCACTCTATATAAACAAATAGAGTGGGACGCGTATTATAATCCCTCCAGAAATCAGGATACTTCAAATGTTATGGATATGCTGCACACAAAAAAATATCCTGACACCTACAATGGTTTCACGCTGTCGCAATCAATTATCTCCCAAACCATTTGAGATGCTTAATTCCCTTATGATTACAGGCTTAACTGATCCTGTTCCGACAATGGTCACTCCATCTGCTACAAGCAAGCGGCGAACAGGTCATGGCTTGCGGTCTAACATAAGGTCCAACTTGTTGCAGAGGATTGGGAGAAAATAGCAAGAAATAATCGTAGGAAGAGGATGGAAAGACTTGAGAAAATCCAGAACTACAATAACAGTAAATATGGAGCTAGAGGTTTATTGCTAGTTCTAATTAGAGATGATGTACTACCTGCATTGCAGGAGGGATCCTCTTCGCAGTAGGCTTTTCGTCGGACGAGCGACATGCTGCAAGATAAACGTTAGCCATAGTTCGTATTGGTCAGCAACTTGGAGTGCATATCAGCCATACTCACATACCACACTTGTTGGAATGGAGGTTTGGGATCAAGAACCCACCATAGCATAGCTGCTCGGTTTTTTCCTGGTAAAAACATATTTTCAATGCGGTTATTATCCCAAAATATATGTGGACCTGGTGGCATTCACAAGAAGCAGGAAGTGTATGATACTATCCGTCGGTTCAATGTTGAAATTCTATGCCTGCAAGAAACCATGATGGTCAGCATAGAGAGGAAATTATGTGAGCAGTTGTGGAACCGTTCAGATATCGGTTATGATGTGAAACCTTCAAATGGTCATTCTGGGGGATTGCTAATCTCTTGGAAACTTGATACTTTTTCGCTGCAGTGTGTGGTAGAAGAGGATGGATTCTTGAAGGTCACTCACTGGGCATTGGGAAAGAGACACGACTGAAGTGAGAATTATCAATATTTATGCCCTTGCTCGGTTGAAGCAAAACGGAGACTGTGGTCTACATTGCTGCGACATATGCAACAGTATAGTCCTGCCATATGGTGTTTGTGTAGTGATTATAATGCGGTGAGAATTAATCAGGAGAGGAAAGGTCTAACAGCGTGCACTCAAAGGAAAATGCACGATTTCAATAGTTTCATTCAAAATACTGGGCTTTTAAATCTATCTCTGCAATTGAGGAAGTATATTCGGTATCAACCTGAAACTACTAGTGTTAGTCTTCTGGATAGATTCCTAATTTTTGGTAACTGGCCAAACAAACCTGACCTCACTTAAACAGTAACATGGAGAAAGTTTTCTGATCATGTTCCCTTATTATTAATCAATGAGAGTGTGGATTGGGGCCCAAAATCATTCAAGGTCCTTGATGCTTGGTTCACTCATCTTGAATATGAACAATTCGTCAAGGTGGCAAACCTCAGGGGATGATTCTCCTAGCTTTATTTTGCAGCAGAGACTTAAACAATTGTGCGGATTGTTAAGGGAATGGAATAGAGATGTGTTTGGTGATTTGGATACTCAGATCACAACTGCTACTGTAAAGATGAAATAATTGGATCTGAAGCTTTAACAATATCATCGGAGTGACCAAGAGATATTGGAAAGGAAATAAGCCTATGGTGACTTAAAACATTTCTCAGGAGTAAATCAAATTTGGTTTTCCAAAAATTCAGAAGTAAGTGGCTTCAAGAAGACGATGCAAGTACAAAGTATTTTCACACGTGTTTGGAAAACAATAGAGCCAGAAACTCTATACATGGCATGACGATAAATGGAGTCTGGAGAACCAAGATAGTCTTGGTAAAACAGCATATACACGAGGAGTTTACTAGGCATTATAAATCCACTACTCTGCCGAAGCCTGCTGTGAGCTGGGAACTCCAAAGATGGTTGAATATTGAGGATAACATGCGATTGACAAACAAATTCACTGAGGCAAAGGTAGAGCTAGCAGTACTTAATTGTGGAAGCTCTAAAAGTTGAGGACCAGATGGCTAAAACTTCAGATTCATTAAAAAATTCTGACCCCTGCTGAAATTTAATGTGATTGCTTTTCTAGATGAGTTTTGTGAAACCGAAAAGCTGGTTAAAGGCATCAATGCCACCTTAGGGGATGTTTGCAAGTTCTTGTGCTTATGCAGAAGTAACTTTTCAGAAGTTCTTTTGAAAAAAGTAACTTTCATTAAAAAAATGAAAAGTGTTTGCAGAATATGCTTGTCTACAGCAAAAGTTAAAATAGAGTG
>JAOYMZ010028355.1:0-17061 GCA_025802335.1 Pinguicula primuliflora | reverse complement strand
TTCATTACATACCTCGTAGGAGCAACTTGCCTTGGATGTGAATCAATCATATATTGTTCGTCTCACGATTTATATAGACATTACACGAAGTTTAAACTGTGTAAGAGTGATGAATTATATACTACAATTATGAGTCCACGCTTAATTAATGGATTATGGTTGTTTAGTGTTATATTTTAGGGCCCGACTGCCTTATCCGGGTTTATCACGTATAGTCATGCTCTTAACCATAGTTGGAGCACGAATGACTCTTCCGGGATAACCACGATGAGCAGCGGTCTTGTCAATTGCATTATTTTTGTTTGTTTACTTATTTAGGGCCCAACTGAGGTAGCCGGGATTACCACATATAGTCGAGCTCGTACCGTCATGCATCGTTAGAACCTTGATTACAGTATAGTTGGAGCAAAAATGATTCTTCCGGAATAACCACGACTGGTCGCGGTCTTGTCGATTGTTTTGTTTGTTTAATAGTTTAGGGCCCGACTGCATTATCCAAGTTTACCACGTATGTTGTGCTTTTAACATTATAGTAAGAGCACGAATGTGTCTTCCGGGATAACCATGATGGGTCGCGGACTTATCGATTGCTTTGTTTGTTTAATAGTTTAGGGCCCGACTGGATTATAGGGGTTTATCACGTATCTTGTGCTCTTAACATGATAGTTGGAGCACGATTGTCTTTTCCGGAATAATCACGATGGGTCGCGGTCTTGTGGATTACTTTATTTATTTAATAGTTTAGGGTCCGACTGAGATAACCGGGATTACCACGTATAATCGAGTTCGTACTGTCAGACATAGATAAGAATAATGGATTACAGGATTGTTGGAGCACGAATGGCTCTTCCGGAATAACTACGACTGGTCGCGATCTTGTCGATTGCTTTGTTTATTTAATAGTTTAGGGCCCGACTGCATTATCCGGGTTTACCATGTATGTTGTGCTTATTACAGGATAGTTGAAGCACGAATGACTATTCCGGAATAACCACGACGGGTCGCAGTCTTGTCGATTACTTTGTTTTGCAAAGTTTAGGGCCCGACTGCATTATCCAGGTTTACCACATGTAGTCGCGTGCGTACCGTCAGACGTGAATAGAACAACCACGGATGTTGTGCTTATTACAGGATAGTTGTGCACAAAAGCTTCTTTCGAAATAAACACGATGGGTCGGGATCGTGTCGAACGCTTTGTTTGGACCTCAAATGTTGTTTCCAGGAAGTTAGGATTGTATCGACTGCTGTGCTTATTCCGCCTTGTCGATTTGTATGAAAAAACAGAACGTGAAAAGACATGATGTATGTATTAATAATCCCGAGCTCATCCTCACAATTCTTCATCTTATTGCTGAACTTGGAAAAATAAAACTATCGAATCGACAATGACACGATGTCTCCCTCACTCTCGCGCACGTCGACGTTGTAGCCTTCCCTACTCCCGTGCACGCCGACATTGTAGCCTCCCCTACTACTGCGTAGGCAATCGTTGCAGCCACCCTTACTCCCGCACACGTGAAAGTCGACGTCCCCACTCCATCTCCAGTCGTCATTGCCTTGGATGAAGACGATGAAAAGGAGGAGGAGAAGGAGGATGAAGACGATGAGAAGGAGGAGGAGGATCTGGATGACGACAAAGATGACGATTATGATGGCGACGACGACGGAGATGACGATTCTGATGAAGACGACGACGACGAAGAGGACTCTGAGGAGGAGGACGACGAAAATGATAACTCCGACGAAGGCAATGAAAACGTTGATGAGCTACCCACTGAATATTTCGACTCGTCCAACGATTCATGGAGAGTGCGGTAGCATTCACGAATTTCAAGGACGAGTCGGACACCATCACCACTGCCTACGCTGGATTCATGGATGCGTCCAGCCAGTGATGGTAGTCAATTTTGGTAACAAACATCTTAAAGATGAGAATATTTTGTAAATTACGGATAGTTGTATGATTATGGATGATCTTTTACTTCCAAAAAATTTGAAATCCTATAAAATAGAGTCATCATCATTCATCATCATCTGCAAACAATAGAAAATAGAGCATCGTTTGTAAATGTGGGGAAATTGTAAAGTCAGGTATCACGACGAAATTGGCCGTGCTAAGACCGAATGAATGAACGACGACTAGTCGCGTGAGACACGAAACAATCCGTTCACTTTCACGTTCTCATTCTTATAATGTAATGAAGCGATCCTACTGTAAATACCATACGGAAGTGTAAATCTCACAAGAAAATGCATGACTCATCTCTCGATTGGAACGATAGTGCATAAATCAGCTAGAACTCGATGCACCTTCAACAAATAAATCAGCTTAAAATACACTCATTTCTTGCCGGGCCCATCGATGATCTCTGTACCTTACTCTCTGAACACGTTTTCGAACCCGTCGTTGAACCGGGAAGGGTGAAGAAATGGAAACACGAAACTGAAAAAAAATGCAGGTTTTCGGTTTTTCGGTCACCGTGTTTCCGTATGATCGTAGATGGGTTTGGTCGGAATGAGTGTGGTTAAGTTAGCTGATTGTTTAGTAGTAACCGTTTAGTCGTAAACTAAAATATATTCGATTTTTGATTTATATTTAAAGATGAATGTTACATTTGCAATTCTTTTTTTTCAAAGGTTACTTTTCAAAAATAGATTTCTCATAAGGTTACATTTGCGAATAGTTTATATGGTTCACACACACAAATTGTATGCCTCACCCCAATTTTAGAAAAACTAAGTTTACTCAAAATATTTATACTCAATTGAATACAAACACCTAAACGGTGTCATTTAGTATTGATTTGTCAAATTTTTTTCGAGTACAAGTATTTTGAGTAAACCTAGCATTCCTCTTAGTTGTATGTTATTGAAATTCTTTAAATCTACGGAAAGCCGATATAAATGAAATTAAAAGTCCCATTTTTCGGCAAAATTTCGGCGACTCCGTCATCGTAATTTCGTTGCACTTTTACTCTTAGTTAAGTATTAGGATTTAAAAGATTACGGCGATGGAGTAGCCTGAATTGCACCCAAATATGTGACTTTAGGTCTTTTTTGTATAGTCTTTCCATCCATGTGACTAATTTCAATAACGGAACCAAAATTAAACGTGAGTGGTACAATTTGTATATTTGAGTATGACTATATATAGTCTCCTTTTTTAATTATGTATATATAATTGTTCTTTTACTTACCATTTCTTTTTGAGAAGGTGGTCGTCTAGACTCCCTATGCGTCACATAGGCACTAGGCGATCGCCCTTCGCTCTGCCTGAATATCGTTTAAGAAACCGCTTAGGGGCACTTAAGCGCTAAGCAGGCTCTTAGCGCCCAGAGATCGCTAAACACTTTTCCAAACGGCACAACTACAAGAAACCTTATACAGTCATGTTCATTTCCTCCAATTAAATCATTCGAATTTATATATCTTAATAAACCGAAATTCTTAGGTCCCAATAGTATCCAATGATACTCAATATTATAATTCCGGCAACGATGATCGATATTGGGCACATAATTGGAAATCTTATATATTGAAGATCAAAAGCCTCATGCTTTATCTCGCTTCCGACGACTTTTCCGTTGTTAATTTCGTTTCACATTTTCCCACTGAGTTAAATAGTTCTTAATTTGATTTTAGAAATTCCTGGCGACGAAGTCGCCTGCACCGTGTCAAAATATGAGATTTTTTATCTCTAATGTATAAACTTTCAAATGGTGTAGCCAATTCCAATTATTATTACTGGAATCATAATATTAGGTATCATTAAAATATTATCATTGGGACCTAAGAATTAGTGTCTTAATAAAAAAAACTACTTAGCAAAAAAAATGCTATTGAATGGAGTTGGTGAAATTGTGTCGGAATGTAAGAATTTAATCACCTATTAATAATTTTTAAAATGATGTATATAATTTTGATTGTCTTAAATGAAATTATAAATTTTTGTATATATTGTGAAAACCTGTAAAAGATGTATTGGAATACAAATGAGGGTGGCGGCAAATAAGTATAGAAACTCTGTTTCTCTCAAGCAAACAAAACGGTGATTGAATCAACCGCGTAGTATCAACTGCCTTAACTATCAATTTGGAAGAATTGATAGTGACCAAATGGATGGATAAGGTATGAATGCACAGTTAGATTGGAGGGAAAGAATTCCCAATTTTCGCTTGTGATTAGGTCATCCCATAAGGGACCTATATATACATGTATAGAGTTGGGCATGATCTTTCATTGGCCCATTACTATATTTACAGCTCACATACAAAAGAAATGAAGTATAAGTTATCATCTGTACATGCTTATGTAATAATGGCTGGTTCTTCCTCCTGCAAATGGTTTGAGACTATAATTTTAGCACTCCCCCCACAAGCTGGAGGCGAGGGAGATAAACTGAGATCAAGCTTGGACATTAGCTTATGGAAAGGCATCAAAGGAAGCGCCTTTGTAAGAAGATCTGCAGGCTAAAACTCTTAAGGAAAGTATATAGGCAAAACAAAGCCATCTTTATAAGTATCTCGCACCAAGTGACAATCTATGTCAATGTGCTTTGTACGTTCGTGAAACAACGGATTTTTCACAAGGTGGATTGTTGCATGATTGTCACAGTGCAGCAGGATCGGTTGGATCACCGATACTCCAAGGTCTTGCATGATATAAGATATTCAGCGAAGCTCACATGTAGTTGAAGAAACACTCCTATATTCAGCTTCAACTGAGGAACGAGATATTGTAGTTTGCTTCTTGTTTTTCCAGGAATCGGTAGCTGATCCCAGTTTGACTAAATATCTCGGGAGTGAGCGATGGGAATCCGGGCAAGAAGCCCAATCTGCATCACAGTATGCAGTTAAACTAAGCTGGTTCTCTGTTGGAAAGTAAAGGCCAAGCGCAATACTCCTTTTCATATGGATAGATGCATTCTAGTGTGAAACACGAGGACACTCAATAAATTGGCTTAACTGTTGCACTGAATAACTGATGTCAGGTCTAGTGAAAGCCAAATACAACAAATGGCCTGCCAAGCTCCTGTATGCGGGGACATCAGTAAAGAGTGTTGTTGTATCATCTGCTCTCAGTTTAAGCCATGTTGCCATTGGAGTGGTTGTCATCTTGCCTCAAGTAAGCCTAGATCAGCAATAATATAAAGCACATAATTTCTTTGTATAACATAAAGGCCGACAGAAGATGAGATGAGCTCCAACCCAAGATAGTAATTGGTTGTTCCCAAGTCTTTAATGCTGAAAGATTCATCAAGAAATGCATTTGCTCGATTTTCCTCAGCTGCTGAATTGCCAGTAACTAACACATCGTCTACATACACGAGAAGGACTATGAACAGCTCACCCTCCTTCAGAATAAATAGGCAATGATCTTGCTGTGACTGTTCAAAACCAAATTGCAGTAAACTAACTGTAAATTCCTTGTTCCACTAACGGGAAGCTTGCTTCAAACCATAAATCGCTCTATCAAGTTTGAAAACAGAACCCAGACTATCTTCAAGGTAACCAGGTGGAACTGTCATGTACAACTCTTCATTCAATCTGTATGTAAAAATGCGTTGTTTATATCCATTTGATGAACTGTCCATCCACGAGATACTACCACATCTAGCAACAAACTCACGGTGGTATGTTTGGCCCCCGAAGAAAAACTATCTGTGTAGTGCAAACCAACAATCTGGTTGTAACCTTTCGCAGCAATACAAACCTTGTATCTTGATACCTTTCATCTGCATTATACTTGAGCTTATATATCCACTTACATCAAATAGGTTTGATGTCAGCTTGTAAAGGCACCAAAATCCAAGTATGATTGTGTTCTAATGGCTGGATCTCTGGAGACATGGCATCTCACCATTCCTGGGGTTTAACAGCTCGTGAATATAGCTGAGGCTCTTGTAGTTGAACCGTAGAGATGTAGCACTGAGCTTCAAGAGGAAGCTCATGATCAAGAATCTTGGTTGCCATCACATAATCACTATGCCATGCAGGACGTCTTTTCTGCCTAGTGCTTAGTCTCTGGGGAACATCAGTTTTTGCAGGAGAAAGCACATCAATAGATTCAGCTGAGGAAGAACTGGATAACACGGGGGGGGGGGGGGATGAATCCTCAACAAGTGTGGGGTCAAGGGGCCGAATGGAAGATTCAGAGGAGATATCATCAGCATATCTTGTAGCATTCGAAAAAGGAGCAAAAGTGGATCGAGTTGACACAGGATTTAAGGAAATAGGTGAACCAGAAGTCCATGCAGGACGTGGGATTTCAGGATGAGGAGTAGATGAATTATCTACATGAGTTTTGCTGAGAGATCTCCAAGGAAAAGTATCCTCATGAAATAGAACATCTTTGGAAACAAACACCCACTTTTGCTCAATATCATACAGTTTGTATCCTTTGCTGAGCGAAGAATATCCAACAAAGATACATCTGGTCGCTTGAGGGGCGGTTTAGACTGGTGAGGGAGTACCACTATTCGATAACATAAACACCCGAACACTCTCATATGAGTAAGATCTGGAGCTTCATTTAAAATCAGATCATGTGGAGATGTCCACCTTAGAATAGATGTTGGCAGGCAATTAATGATATAAGCAACTGTTAACAATGCTTCTCCCCAGGAAATATTTGGCAACGCAGCATGAAACAGTAGTGCCCTGGCTGTCTCAAGTAGATGTTGATGCTTGCGCTCCACAACGCCATTTTGTTGTGGAGTATAAGGGATAAATTTATGATGGATGATCCCCATCTCTAAGAACACCTTGTACGACTCATGATTCACACATTCATTTCCATAATCACTACGGAATATTTTCACTCATCATCAAACTGATTTTTGACCAAAGACAGAAACTCCTTCAAATACATAACAACCTCATACTTGTTTTTCAGGTTCAACTATAAATCCCTGTCCCTTTACTAAAGTCATCAACCAAAGTAAGAAAATATTTCGCTCTACTTAATGTAGGAGTAGAAAACAGACCCCAAACATCACCATGGATCAACTCAAATGTACTCTTTGAATGAGGATAATGAACAGGAAATGGCAGGCGATGTTGTTTTGCCTTATGACACGAATCATAGGGAAAATTAACATGTTGTGGACCATTGATGCTTAATCTTTTAAGAACTTCTTGTGACGTGTGGCTCAATCTATCATGCCATAAAGTAGTAGATACAAAAGAGCTTAATGCAGAGTTACAATCAAGTTTGGTGCTCAATTCACCAGAAACAAATTTAGCAATAGACTTAGAGTTCAAAATAGGTGCGACCGTAGGAATGGAATCGACAAAAAATTGAGCAAAAGGTTGGAGAAGCTTTTTCTGCGACAGATCAATTGAATCAAAGATGTAAAACCCATGAATTCCCTTGCCACAGCTAGGACGACCTTAGTGACTAGGTCCTGCACGACAAAAAAATGAGGAAAAAATGAGAAGAACACTTGTGCAGATCTACTCAACTTAGAAACAGACGGGAGGTTGAATTTAAATGATGGAATGTGTAGTGTATGTTTTAAGATCAACTTGTTGTTCAACATATGATCTCCAACATGTTTAACTAGAGCCTTGACTCCATCAGCTTGTTTGACTGTCAATTCTATATCAACAACTTTCCAATTTTGCAACAAAGAACCAAGTCATTGCACATGTGACTAGTCGCTCCAGTGTCTACTATCCAAACTTCATTTTTATGGGGAGAACTCACAGTTAATGCATGATTGTAAATAGTACCTGTGTACTCCATTTCCTCAAGGTGCACATTGCTGGAGGAGGCAAATCCAAGTTGAAGTTGAAAAACCTCTCTGAGTGCTTTGTTTATCTCCAATCTGACTATTTCACTGACATTCGCAGGTTTATGAACTTTTGTAGTTGGGGTATTTTCCAACAGATCCATGGGAGACTGCATGACGACATGAGCATAGTGTCCTTGAGATCCCCTTCGTCTCCTCCGCTACTCCCTAAATTTGAAGCAGTTTTGAATGGTGTGCCCCTGCTCATTACAATGTTCACATCTCCTTAACTTGTAGAATCTTGCGATTAAATGACCATACATGTTACAATGCTCACACTTGAGCTCTATTCTTGCTCCTTTCTGCTGATATCGTCCACCAGAAAAATTACTTGCACCTGGTCCCTTAGGTATTACATTCCATTTTTGCACAGATTTCCCCACAAATTTTCCAACTAGTCCATGATCTTCTGCCTTGAAGGAGACTACACTTTCTTCCTTTTGCTGTTCTACTGTCATTATAGTGTAATATATTTTGTTTAGACTAGGTAGGAGATCAGTAGCAATGATCTGGCTCGCAACAAGCTAAAAGTCTGAGTTAAGTCCAAATAGAAATTTCATGGATTTTTCTTCTTCATAAACTATCTGATTCATTCTACACTTGCATTTTCCACAAGTGCACTTCAGTATTGGCCTGATAAAATTCAATTTATCCCAAAGTTCATTCAGTTTGCCAAAGTACGCAGTGACTGATGAATTTCCTTGTTTGCACGAAGAAATTTCTCAGCACAACTTATACACCATCGGCCCATTTGTTTCCGCCAATCGCTCTCTTAATTCAATTCAGAGCTCTTTTGCACTGTTGGTTGTATATTCAAAGCCCGATAACACCTCTTTATCAATAGAGTTGTAGATCCATGATGTTACCATGAGATCTAATGCTTTCCAGCTCTGGAACTCTTCAGAGTCCTTATCTTTAGGAGCATAATGAAACTCAGAAATCAGCATAAGCTTTCGCTTTTCCCCTAATGCCATCTTCACCGCATGGCTCCAAGACTGGTAATTTTTAGTGTTCAACAACACTGTCACCAAAGTCATCTCTGGCTCGTCAGAATCATGTAGATACAGAGATGATGTTTTTGCAGCGGAAGTCGTTTGCAACAAAGTGTATTGAACTTGTTTTTCAGCCATCTAGATAAAACTGCAGATACAACACTTGATTTTATGCTAGATTGTGTATCAAGGCTCCGATATCATGTGTAAACCTATAAAAGATGCGTTGAAATATGGATGAAGGTGGGGACAAAATCAGTATAGAAACTCGGTATCTCTAAAGCAAACAAAACGGTTGGTTGAATCAACCGAGCAGTACCAACTGCCTTAACTATCAATTTGGAAGAATTGATAGTGGCCAAATGGACAGACAATGTATGAATGTGCAGTCAAAATGGAGGGAAAGAACTCCCAATTTTTACTTGTGATTAGATCATCCCATAAGGGGCCTATATATACATGTATAGAGTTGGGCTTGATCTTTCATTGGCCCATTACTATATTTACGGCCACAAACAAAAGAAATGAAGTATAAACTATCATATGTTCTTCCTCCTGCAGATGGTTTGAGACTATAATTTCAACATATATATATATATATATATCACTTATGCCAAAACTAAGAAAATGTTAATTCTGTATTTTTCTATTTTCCAAATATGACACAAATAATTCGGAGTAGAAACATATTAGCCAAGTTATAACTTATTACTAATGGGCCTAAAAAAAATTCTTACAATTTGGGTGACTAAAATCAAATATATTTCGGTTTTTGAATTTGCATATCCAAAACAAAACAAAAAACAAATAAACTGTGTTAGGTTTTTTAGCTGAGTGATTTCATTGACAATAAAACTCAGGGATTACAATTATTGCTTAAGGTATCTCTTTAAGAATCTGTTATAGCTTGCAGCTATCTAACTAAACCTGAAATTTGTCACTCGGAGGTTTAAAAGCATACAGCAAACCTACGAATAATGTTCGAGCTCGGAACTAGTCAGAAATTGTTTACACTGTTGCGTTCTTTGTCAATCCATTTGCATCCATCCATAGCCATGTTGAAAACTTGATCATAATGGTTATATCTTCTAGGCCTTCATTGCCCAAATGTACAATATTTCTCTGTTTCCAGATATACCAAACTGTTGAATGTTAGACTGCTCGCCATACTCCACTGAATGCTATCAAATGCTTTTTTTCAAAATCAACCTTAAATATTGAACAACACTTATCCTTGGTCTTAGCCTCATGAATAATCTTATTAGTAAGAATAACACTATCTAGGATTTGACTTCCTTAGATGAAGCCTGTTTGACTTGGAGAGATTAAATCGGCCAAAACCTTAGCCAATCTTAAAGATAGAACCTTAGAAAGTAGCTTGTAGATTGAGCTAATCATATACATAGGCATGAAATCCTTAATGAACTGAGGATTAGATATTTTAGGAGTCAATGCCACTAATGTAGAATTCAATTCTTTGACTAACTTTTCTGCATTCCAAAAATCCGCAAAGAGCGGCAGTATATCAGACTTCATCATACTTCAAAAGTACTTCAAAAATCTAAAATTAAATCCATCAAGCCTAGGGCTTTTAGTGCTACCACAATTCAATAGAGCCGAATAGATTTCCTCTTCAGAAAAAGCTGTCACTAGCATTGAGTTGTCAGACTCCGAGAGTCTGACTGACAAAACCCAATTTACACAGGGCTTTTATGCAGAATCAGTAGCAAAGTGGCCCTGAAACTGCTGATGTAGGTGTTGTTTTATTGTAGGTACATCAGTGCACCATGCTCCTTGGATATTCATTCCTTGAATCGTGTTTCTAGCTCTATTATTCCTCATGTAGGCATGAAAGAATTTAGTGTTTGCAACAACTTCCTTAATCCATTTACTTCTTGATTTTTTGAAGATCAAAGTCCCCTTCATCTTCGTCAATTTCATTAGCTCAACACTTAATTAACTCCTTCCTACTCTTTCGTTCATCTTCACTCAGAGGAGATGCCTCCATTTTTAAATCAAGCTCCTTCAGCTGATCCTCTGATGAAATCTCGAGATAGAGACGAATAGAATATGTGAGTAAGACTTGTTGGTAGGAGAGACCTAAATCTTAAGACAACTTGGGGAGAGACTCTAATCCCATCTACAACTAAAGATACGAACAACTAAAGATACGAAAACTAAACTAACTAAACCAACTTAAACTTTATTTCCCAAGATAATAATATTTAAGATTACAAGCCATATATATAGGTAAAGGTTAAAGAATTCTAAGCAATACAAAAGACTTCTAAACAATACAAAAGACTTCTAATAAATAAAAACTTCTAAGCAATACAAAAGATTGAGAGATCCTGGGCCATTGTTTGGACAATTCTGTGACCATATTTAGGTTCGTATCATCACCATCTCCTTGAAAATTATGCTTGACCTCAAGCTTTGCAAAAATCCAACAATTTGGTTGAGGAGAAATTGATGAAGCATGTAGAAAATCCATCTGTAGGTAATGTTTACCTCGATCCTAACCAAAAGTTCGGTCGCCGGAATTCTGGGAGAATGGGGCAAAGTTACTCATGTATGGAGATACGGATGCCTCAGTGGGAGGTGGCTGTTGTTGCGGCGGAAGGGAGTCTCTGGCATGGCCAGCCACATGACAGAGCAGAAATTTCGACAAGTTTCTCATCTGTTTCCCTTCCCATGAGATGAACAAGTGCGGCGGAGCTTGCAGCTTGACGGAAGTGATCTAACTTCCGATCTCCTTTGCAGCGACAGTTGTTGAAATTGGGAGCATGCTCTGCTTCATCGAAGGGGCTGCTAAAAGGGCCTGTTGCTGGACTGAAACGATGACATCTTTTGCGACGGTGGGTTCTGCTACAAAATCGAATAGTTTCCCTCCTTTAGCAATAATAGGTCCGGTTGTGACAACAGTTTCTGTTGATGGGAATGGGGGTTGTGGCACCAACGCCACGGGTGTGACAAGCGGAGGAGCGAGTTGCAGCACTGCTTGTTTCCTGGTCTTTTCCAACTGGAGCAGCATCGTTTATATGTTGGCCACTTCCAATCACCATTGCCGTCCATGTTCTTGCACCAACCGCAACATCTGCTGCTGGGTGGGAGTCCCTTCACCCATGGGAAATAGTAGGGAACGGTGGTGGTGGTAGTGATTCTACTCGCGGCTTTGATACCAATTGATGCAATCTCAAGACCAAGACAATTAGAATCTGTGAGTAAGGGTCGTTGGTAGGAGAGGCCTAAATCCTAAGACAACTTAGAGAGAGCCTCTAATCTCATTTACAACTAAAGATACGAAAACTAAACTAATTAAACCAACTTGATCTTTATTCTCCAAGATAATAATATTTAAGGTTACAAGCCATATATAGGTAGGGGATAAAGACTTCTAAGCAATACAAAAGACTTCTAAACAATACAAAAAACTTCTAATAAATAAAGACTTCTAAGCAATACAAAAGATTGAGAGATCTTAGGCCATTGTTTGGACAATTTTGTGACCATATTTAGGTTCGTATTATCCTCAATATTTTTTTATGTTATTCTTTAGAGCACTAAATACCTCCTTATTCCAACCACGTAGTGCTTCTTTCAACCGCCTCATTTTCTGAAATAGAACATATCCTGTAGTGCCATCAACATAAAGTTGTGACCAAGTGTCTCTTACAAAACCTTCAAAGCTATGATGTTGAAACCAGACATCAATAACTTTAAAATGTTTAGGACCCCAGTTCATTTCATCCAATAAAAGTAGTGTGGACAATGATTTGAATGCCGCCTATCTAATGCTAACTGGAGGAGATCCGGCCATTAGAATATCCAGTTTGCAGAGAGTAAAAAGCGATCTAATCTGCTAGCACTATTTCCACCAGGTTGGAACCAAGTGTAGTTCCTTAAAGAGAGAGGCAAATCCACAAGTTCATCTTCCGATATAAATCTGTTAAACTCAGTCATCTCAGTTCTTGGAGTAATATGTTGTCCTCTACGTTCCAGAGCAGATCTTACAGATTTGAAATCTCCACAAATACACAATAGAGCATTGAGATTTGTATGCATCCTTTGTAAAAGAACATTCCACAGATTTCTTCTGCCTGGTGGATTATCAGGAGCATAGATGTTAATTATCCTTACAAGAGTTTGATCTTCACCCCATCTACCAGCAACTTCCAACACACCATCAGACTCCCAACTGCTATCCATTTGAAAAGATGATAGTTTCCAAACACAAAGAAGTCCTCCAGAACGTCCCTGCGCCGCACTAAAGGTAAAATCTATCTCCTACAACCTCATCAGCTTCCAACATAGCCGCTTAGAACTATTATCTTTCTTTGTTTCTTGCAAGCATAGAAATTGAAACGAGTATTTAGATTCAGAATCAGAGATTTCTCTGATTTTATGAGAAGCTCCTAAATCCCTTGAGTTGAAACTTAGTATCTTCATTAAAAACCAGTAAGGTCACCAGAGAAGCCCGCTCTCAATGGGAATTTGCTTCCTTGTCTCGCATCTCCATACAAACTATTTGATCGTGATGGACATCAGAGAGTTGAATTCCCAGCTCCCTGCCAATCTGGACAGTTGCATTGGCTTCCTGACTAATGAACTCTCTTTCATCAGCCTGTATTTATTCTGTAGAATGTCCAGTAATATGAGATGATAAGTTTAGTTCGACAGGAGCAGGAGAAGTGAACCGTTCAGAAAACATAGTCTTCGGGCAATAAATTTTCTTCTCTCCTTATCTCTCCGAATTTGCTTTAATCTTTCGGACCTCAGTCTACGGTTTTCTCTTGTTGTCATCAACCTATAAACCGGGCCAGGATGGAAAGATAGAGGAGGACGAGTGTAAGATTTGTAAATTTTCCCAGCCATCTGTTGTATATCTTTCTCAAGTTCTGGTCGCCAAGGTTTACTATCTAAATTTGATCCCACAACTGCAGCTAACTGATTTTCAGATGACAATGTACCTGTTAGCTTAGAGAAGTGATATGTCGCACAAAAAACTCAGCACCAAAAAGCATACCAAATGCATGACTAACATTTTTGGAGGGCACCATCAGATTGTGCAACGTGAGTTAGGTGTATTTTGTGTTTTTTATGTCGTTTTCCGTTTGCTTAAGTCATTCCATATAAGTTAAACAAGGTTCTTTCACAACAGAAATCTCCACTAATGACTCACATTCCATATTAGCCAAAGCATTTTGAATATTTGAATTCCCAGTAACCGTATCCTTTGGCTGAGAGGTCTTAATTATTACCGCGTAATGAGGGGACAAAACATTGTTATGGTTATTGATTTGAGGGGAATGACGTTTCATGACTTCCGAGTCATGCCTTTCACGAGAAATTATTTTAAAACATGTTGCTGGTGGAACTCGAGATTAGGGGTGAGCATTCGGGATTCGGGTTTGGGATTTGGCGAATCCCGATCCCGTCCCGAACTAATTCGGGCCCAAAATTTTGGGCCCGATCCCGTTCCGAACACTGAAGTCCCGAACTAATTCGGGACTTCGGTCTTTGGGACGGGATCAGGACAGCCCCGAAGCTCGAATTAAATATTTTTAAATTAAATATTTTTTTCTTATATATATTTAACTATTTTTTTAATATATATATAATTAAATATTTTTTTAATATGTAGAATTAAACATTCAGAAGTCAAAATTAAATATTATTTTAACTAAATATTTTTTAATATATACAACTAACTATTTTTTTCAATATATGTATATATATTTAAATATTTTTTTTATATTTTTTTATTTTTAATTCGGGATTCGGAACTGTCCCGTTTTAAAATGGGACAATCCCGATCCCGTACCGAACTACTTTTTTTTTCGGGATTCGGGATTCGGACCGACCGAACCTCGGGAAAATCCCAAGGCCCGAACGCCATTTGCCCACCCCTACTCGAGATTACAGGTTTCCAACCCTCCACATGACTGCAACTGAGGAAAAACTTACCCCCCAAATATGAGGGAAAAAATGCAAATAAATATATCTGAATAAATGTTTCACCTCAAATTTTATTTATTTATAGAATATATTATATGCTATTTATTTCCCTGTACTATATGTAGTCTGGTCCATGAAATCTAGTAAAAAGTAGTGGCCAGATAATTATTCTTCTCCCACCCTTTTCTTTTCTCCCTCATAACTCTTCTTAAAATCTGTTCCTTCTTCTTCCACACCTCATTAATAGAATTGGACTTTCATGTGGCCTGCACCAGGGCCCCATGCGTATCCATATGGACGTAAAGTAAGCCCCCATGATAACCAAATAAAAATAGTATTCTTTTAAAAAGAAAATTTGAACGAGACAAACAATTCGTGGTTGGGATCCGATCGGATCGTGGAGTCTAACGAGATTATTGTTGGGATTTTTATTTGATTAAAAATTTTATATTAACTTGAATTTTAATTCCTGAAAATTTTTTAATTGTATTAGATTTTATGGGTAAAAATATATGGTCTTAGGGTTAGAGGTAGGAGGGATAAAGTGAGACTTGAGTTGTGGTTTTGCGAGAGGTTTTCTCTGTGTCTCCTTGTATCATTGTGCTTGTAGTGGATTGATTCTCCTCTTCTCCCGTGGACATAGGCGTTCTGGCCGAACCACGTTAAATCTTGTGTGTTATTTTGTTATCACTTCATACGATCTGTGAATTACTCATCCCAATAAGTGGTATCGGAGTCTGGTTGTGATTGAAGCAGTTCACAGATTTAAAGTTAAAATTCACAGAAACTTTAATCCTGTAACTTGTTTGGCCAATTCCCATTGATTCTGATATCGGAATTTCAAATTGGAGATATCAACGCGAAGCTTGTTCAGTGTAGAACAAAGCCCAGCAGGTGCCGTTGTCCAATTTTGTGCATAAGGTGGCCGATTTGGCTTCTAAAGTTCAGAAGGTGCACAAGTGGAAAAAGGTGCAATTTTTCTGTTCTGTTTTTCGCAATTTCAGGCAAAATAAATTGTCTCCGGAGAGTTCTGAGTAGGAGAAACGCTACTGCCCAATTTTTTAGATTATTTTAGGAGTTTTCACGTTTTTCCGGCAAGTGAACAGTGATTCCAGCGAGTGAACATTGATTCCGACAGTGAACAGTATTTCCGGCAGTGAATATTGTTCGAACGTGAACAATATTTTTCGGTTAAATTTTGTTTCGACGAAAAATTGTGTGGGTTGTTTTTAGAGGTTTCTGGTTGACTTTCTCGGAAAGAGTCGTTTGGGTTTATTTCTGCAATGACGACGAAAATTGAGATTGTGAAATATGAGCCCAACATGAGTTTCACTATGTGGCAAGTCAAGATGAAAGCGGGTTTTGACTCGGAGTGGTTTGAATAAGGCTATCTTGGGTAAGGAGATGAAGCCTAAAGACTTGAATGATGAAAAGTGGATTGATATGGATGAAAAAGCATTATCTACTATTCAGTTGTGCTTATCTGATAAGGTATACGTGAAGTTCTTGATCAGAAGACTACCAAGGACCTATGGAATAAGCTGGAGTCTTTGTATATTACTAAGACCCTGAGTTCGAAGTTGGTTACCAAGCATCGTTTGTTCTCCTTTACTATGAAAGAAGGTACGCCAATACGTTCACATATTGGCACGTTCTTCTCTATTGTTATGGATTTGGCTAATATGGATGTGAAGTATGATGATGAGGGCCAAGCATTGATGTTGCTTCGGTCGTTGCCTACATCATTCATTCAAGTTCGAGAGACTCTTATTTATGGTAATAAATCCTTGACACTGGAAGATGTTAAAGGAGCCGTGTGCTCGAAAGAGTTGTTTGATAAGGAGCTTTCTAATGGCCATGATAATGAAGTATTAACTGTTAGAGGAAGATCTTCTGAGAAAGGGTCTGGTGGCAATCGTTCGAGATCCAAGTCAAGAAAAGGAAGTCGAAGTTGTTGGAACTGTGGAAAAACTGGCATTTTAGAGCCCAGTGTCGTTACTCGAAGAACAAAAATGAAGACAGTAATGAAAAGAATGCCGATGAGGTCAACCAAATTTTTGATGACGAAGATCTTTATGCTGTGGGTCAAGATAGTATAAAGTGTAATCAAGGATGGATTCTAGACCCTGCCTGCCCATTTCACATATGTCTCCATAGGGAGTGATTTTTCTCGTTTGAACCGGTTAACAGAGGATTTGTGATGTTGGATGGCAAGCGGCTTTGTAAAGTTACTGGAATTGGTACTATCAAGATAAAGATGCATGATGGCTTGATCAGGACATTGACTGATGTGAGGTATGTTCCTGATATTGGTATGAA
>JAOYMZ010028344.1:0-17062 GCA_025802335.1 Pinguicula primuliflora | reverse complement strand
TTCAAGCTCCCAGCATGGAATGTCTTTTTCGGAGAGTATGTTGACTTGTTGTATTTGTTGTTGAATGTGGAGTAGTACTACTTGTTGTAAGCAGCAGGTTTGCCAGAATTTGCTATATGTGAGATGCTTTATTTGTAGGTCTGGCATGGTTGGAGTAAGTTGCTTTGCAAGAGTGTCACCGTCCATCCATTTATAAAACCAAAAGCTTATGTTACATTCTCCTATGAACCATCTTGTGTGTTCTAACATAATGGTTCTGATAGAAGTTATTCTTTTCCACCAATGTGAGTGGTTTGGTTTTACAGGAGCTATTGCTGGTGGGGAGGTTGAGCAGTATTTGGATTTCATGAATTGGGACCATAGGTAGTCTCCCATTCTGAAACGAAACCATAATTTCATGCTTGTAGTTTTACATATGTCATGTAGTTTTTGTAGACCTAAGCCCCCTTCTTGTTGTGGTAGACAAATGTCTGTCCATGATTTCCAATGGTACATGGGCTTGCCTTCTTCCTTACCCCAAAAGAAGTTAGAGAAGATTTTTTCCAAGTGTTTTAATACTGATTTAGGCGGTAGAATAGTTGTAATTTGATGGATTGGGATGCTATATAGCACTAATCTTATGAGTGTGAGTTTCCCCCTTGACTTAAAAATGTTGAGCTCCATCCATCTAATTTCTTTTGAATTTTAAGTATAAGAGAGTTAAATACATGAGTTTTCTTCCTACCAAAATATATGGGAGTGCCTAGATAAATAATTGCAAGTTGTACATTGCTGAGACCAATCCATTGTCTGATTAGATGTTTCCTAGACTCAGGGGCTTTGCTTGAAATGATGTAGTTGCTTTTGGAGATGTTAATTAGCTGCCCTGAGCATTTTTCGTATTGTTTAAGGAGTTTAAAACACGTCATTAAGGCAGGTTTTGTTCCTCTGGTGAAGATGATGAGATCATCTGCATATGCTAAATGAGAGATAT
Source organism: Pinguicula primuliflora (assembly GCA_025802335.1). Taxonomy (NCBI): domain Eukaryota; kingdom Viridiplantae; phylum Streptophyta; class Magnoliopsida; order Lamiales; family Lentibulariaceae; genus Pinguicula; species Pinguicula primuliflora. Next base: position 16,089 of record JAOYMZ010028344.1, on the reverse strand, counting down.
TTTGGCATCCAGGGAAGACTTTGTATGAGCAGTTGGCTTGTCATCCATGAATTTATTTAAGTTCCTACTCAGGAGTTCCGAAGCTATGATGAAGAATAGGGAGGATAGAGGGTCTCCTTGTCGCAGCCCTCTTATGGATTTGAAGTGGCCATAGATTTGGCCTTTTGTGAGTATGGAGAAAGAGCAGTTTTATATTAATCGCCATATCATATCTATAAATCATTCAGAAAAACCGAAGGATCTTAAGACAGATATGTGAAAGAATCAGGAGACTCTATCAAAGGCCTTTGTCATATCTAATTTGATTACTACATTGTAGCCAGGTTGTTTCTTCTCAAGAAAAGTGATCATTTTTTGAGCTAATAAGATGTTATCAGAGATTTGCCCTTTGACAAACCCACCTTATTGAGGGGATATTATAAGTGGTAGAGTATGTGCTAGTCTTTTTGATAGTATTTTAGTGATGACTTTGTTTGTGAACGAGCAAAGACTGATGGGTCGTAAGTCTGAGCATTTTGTTGGGTTTTGTATTTTGGGGATTAGACATATTAACGTACTGGGGAGTGCTTGAGTTAGTTCGGATCCAGCGAAGAATTCTAGAATTAGATTAGTAAGATCTTTTGTTATAATATCCCAGCCGGATTGGAAATAGGCCCCCGAAAATCCATCAGGACCAAGGGCACTGTTCTTGTTAAGGTCAAAGACAGACTCTTTTATTTCTTCCATTTGAGGCCATTCTATGAGCATTTGATTCATGTCTTTCGTTATTAATTTGGGGATAACCTTAAGCATATCATGAGCTGGTTCTGTGGGCTTAGAAGTGAGGGCCGAGGAGAAATGGTGCTCTAGGAGTTTTGGGATTTCTGATTTGTTAACTATTTGGCCATTTTCATTCTTTAGAGCTAGTTTTGTGTTTCTTAACCTGTGGATTTGTACTATTTTGTGGAAAAAGGTAATGTTTTTCCCCCATATTTTAACTATTTGATTCTGGATTTTTCTTTCCAAAAGATTTCTTCTGCTAAGAGCTGTTGTGTTTGTATTGCTTGTGCTTTATTTAGTTTGACCCTGTCTTCGCTTGACATAGAGCGTTCATATATTGTTTCAAGTTCCAGTATTCTGTCCTTTTGCTTTATTTTTTGGAATGTATCACCATATGTGGACTTATTCAATTCTCTGAGATCCTTTTTAAGTCTTTTGAGTTTAAATTGGAAGGAGTGCATGGCTGATTGTGTTGGGGACTCTTGGGACCAGGATGTCTCCACCAGTCTCTGAAATTTTGGGTGTAATATTCAGAACTGGTGAAATTGGAACCTTGACATGATTGGAGGAGTGTGGGGGAAGAATTTAATTAGTAGTGGTGCATGATCTGACGGACCTCTATGTAAATGTGTAATTTGCATAGAGGGGCCCTTATCAAGCCAGACATCAGATAAAAGTACACTATCTAATCTTTTGAGAATTCTCTTTTTAGGGCCTTGGTTGTTGCACCAAGTATATTTACTACCAAGATATCCTGCATTTGTGAGTTTGCAGTTGTTTATTGCCTTTATGAAGTCAGTTGTCGAGCCTAGTTTAATAGCTCTTCCTTCAGATTTTTCTGAGGGTGAGGTGACTGCGTTAAAATCAGTATTCGAAAATTCGTTGGACGGCCCCAAGGCGTTTTGGGGCCGCCTAGGCGGCGGGGCAAAATATTTTTTTTAATTTTTTTTTTTTGCAAAAAAAAAATTGCAAAAAATGTCAGGCGCCCACCCAGCCACTGGGCCACCCAGCCGCTAGGCCGCCCATCCCCAATTCGGGGCGGTCAGGCCAAAACGGGTGCCTAGGCGCCGCAATCTCGAACAGTGGTTAAAATCACCTCCAAATAGGAGAGGGTCTATAGTTGCAGAAGATAGGGTAATCATTTGTTGCCAGAGTATTCTTCGCGCAGATCTTGTGCATTTTGCGTAAATGCCACTTATGGTTATTTGTTGAGGGTTATTGTTTATTATGATTTGAGTGTTGACTGCTAAAATTTGTTCCTCATCTAGCACTGTGGAGTATGTTAAAGAGTGCTTACAACATATCCATATATGGCCAGATTTGTTGCATATGCCTTGGTCGAATTTAATTTTTTTAAGTACTTGAGTAATCTGGTCAGAACTAATTTTTGGTTATAGTATTATTAGAAATTGGATATTATGAAGCATTATTAATTTTTTCAATTGTCCCACGGTTGGAAGATTACCTATCCCCCTTAGATTCCATATGAGAAGGTTGTCAATCATTATTCTTTTTGATATGTGACCTTATTGGATATCTAGATGCGGGTGCATTAAGATAATGTGCTGCCTGCTTAATTGCAGATTTTCTTTGTTTGCGTTTATATTTTCTGGAGTTGTATATCCTGAATTGGTCTTCTTCTTGTTCAGAAAGATCAAGTTCATCAGCACTTTGCCAAAATTTAGAATTGTTTTGGGATGTACTCTTCAGTTGCATCAGATTTTGTAGTCAAGTTTTCTAAATCTTTTTTTAAAAAAAATGTATTGGACGGCCGACATCATCCACCAAATGTTTTTACATGAAAAAAAGCCCAAAACAATGCAGAGACTAAAAAGAAAAAATAATCCGGGCTAGCAGAGGCTGCAGTGAAGCAGCCATTGTCCTGCAGTGTAGAAAACCTTCGTCCATTTTCATTGTCCTCTATTGTCCTTCAGTAGAACAATTAGTCCGTTTGAGTGCCTCTCTGAAGCATGTACTTTCAGCAACTAGCATTTTCATCAGAATTGAAACTCCAGCAGTTCGATGGCAGGTTCCTGGAGGAGTATTTTCATCAGTTCGGTGGCAGTTCAATCAACAATAGCCTTCACAGTTTACATAGCATCCGGCCTCCAGTGAGAGTATTGTTTTCTAAATCTAAACAACTCTAGTTATGACTGTTTTGTTTGACTGAATTGTTAACTGTGGGTGAAAGGATCAATTTGTCCTTACTTTTCATTATTTTCATAGCCATTGACCTACCAAAAAAATAGCCATCAACGCAAATGAACCGAAGAAATGTGTTTGAATACGTAATCTAACACATAAATGCCAAACCCGAATAAATGCACATGAGCCATTTCTCAAGCTTGTTCGTAAACAACTCGTGAACCTTAACTAACAGAGCTCAAACACGAAGCTCTGTTCATTAAGCTTAACCAAGGAACTTGTCTCGTTCGTTAAACTTAACAAACAGAGCTTGAACATACTATATTTCTTCAAGCTCGGTTCGTTAAACATCCACACTACCGAATACGGATACCTTAGTTTTTTTTGGGTAATTTAAATTTGTAATAAAATAAATAAAATGTATGTACACATTTACAATATTCATTGGGCCGGTTACTCGAGAATACCTTAATTAATCACTTCATATTGAAATGCCTACACGAACTGTAGCGAGAAACATATCAATGTTGAACCAGATTTCTTATCTTAATTGAATAAAACATTTAGTTTCCAACACTTACTCTCAAGCCTAACAGTTTCCTATTTTAATTGAATGAAACATCTGGTAGTTGTATCCCCCCAAAAAATGAAGTACAAGAATTTTTTTTGCCTGATAAACCATCTGTGAGAGAGCCAACCTTATGCTGTTGAAAGCTCTATTTCCATTGTTTGGCTGGTATCTAATCCCTTGATCAGTCCATTTTTTATGACAGCATCTTTCAAACTTTGAAGAGACCTTTGGAAGTCATCACAAAGTTGGTGAGGATCTGGGATCAGCTTCTCATCAAGAGCCATGGATACTATAAGCTTATTAGCATAGCTCAGGTGATGGATGACAATGCCCTGAAAGAATAGGGCAAAATGTATACTAATACTAAAAAAAGGAGACTTCATGTTAATACCCAAGAAAGATTTGGTCTCTACTTACTATGTGGGGTCCAGTGACAGTCGGAGCAATGTAGGTCACGGGATAACCGAAAATGCTAATCTCGTCTACTGGTCCAACCACACTTGAGAAAGCGACTGTTATATTGGTAAAAATCCGATTTACCAATCCAGCAACTACCTGTGTATTACAACGAAAATTTTATTTGTAAAAGTCCATAGACATTCAAAGTAGCTTAGTACTTTCAGCCCGTGCTCAAACGGCTACTGTAATCACCCTTTATGCAAATTGACTCGCCGATAGAAAGCTTGTATACATGATATCAAAAACCTAATACTCCAGCCAATTTCTAAAACTCTAATATAGGTCCAATTAACTCTAAAGGAAAATATAACATGGAATTTCCAGCTACAAAACATTTGTATGATGGTCTTTCGATATTCTGTATACAGACTTTTCATTGTTGGGGTTAATTCCGACCGTAGAAACTGATAGTAATCGAAATTAATGGGTTAAACACGAGCTGAACACATAAGGACAAGAATATATAATTGTTGAAATCATGTATGCAAGTAAACATGTTTGAGGAACACATACATACCTTTATTCCAAAAATGGTGGTCAGCATGTTTGCTATGTAATACTCCATAAGTGGTTGAAGGGAGAGCTTCTTTCTATCCATGAGTGCCTTTGCACGATGTATATAAGTTAAAGGATCCTCATGCACACAAATTTTGAGAGGAAGTAATATAAATCCTACTAAATTTCCCCACATTTTCTCATTCAATTTCTTCCCATTCTCCATCACATCCGACATGTCCTAATATAAAGTATCATCATAAAATAAGGCGAATCCTGGAAAATTAATAAAATGAAAGGATAAATAGAATTATTATTTCTCGCTCTAGCTAACCTCAATTGTCACTGATTCTCGCAGATTAATCGCAACAACCGTCCTAATACGAAGTCGTTTTGGTAAAATATTGTTCTTCTTCGTGTTTTCAGCACCATTTTCCCCTTTGTTTTCTACGGTAGAAACATTTTTCAATATACTTAGTTATGTTATGTTGGGATGTAGTACTAGTACGATAACCCAAGGGCATAAAGACATCACCATATCTTTGGAGAAGGTAATGACTGAGAGCTGCTTCGGTTATTGCAAATATCACATCGTTGACAGTCTGCAGGGATTTAAAACAAAACAATGAAAGTACTCCAACAGGCCGACATAGCTTTTAGATGTTGAGTTATATTTAAAATAGTGTTTTACAAATGATTAATGAAAGAAAAAATATATTCATTATTAGAATTCGATTTGGCTCTCATATGAAGTACGGGAAGTGATAGACGGAAAATGCTCAATGAACCGAATACAAACCGAACAGAAATCGAAATGGTGTAAAATGAAGTAGTGGGCCCCACATAGAAACACACACATCAATGTGTGTGTTGTGTGTGTTTCTGTGCTAATTAATGCCCTGTATTCGGTTTCTGTTCGATTTGCTTGTAGTCCTTCTAGCATCTCTCATTGATAGACATTATTTTGCTGTGTTCGGGATGGTGCTCATTTAGGTCGTTTATCGATCATCTAAGTTCTGGGCGGTCGACATTCACTTTGCCTAAATGTTGCCTAAGCATCCGGTTAGGCTATTTATACGGGTGCCTAGACCGCTTAGGTATTGGATTGTGCCTAGACCGCTTAAGTATTGGGTTGTCCGACCGTCCGACCGCCTTATGTTTTCTAGAACATTGATATTTTTTACTTAGAAATTAAAATATATGTCCATTTTTTTTATTTTTTCCAAAAAGAAAAATAATGGTATAGTGCCAGTATTTTTCAGTCCATTACCGAAAGTACCTACGCAAATTTCGGTACCGGTCCTTATGGGTTGGGCACCCCTAGCCAACACGTTTTTTTAGTAGGTCCCCTAGCCCAACACAACTCCATAACCCTAATGCAAATGCCATTAATAATAATAAAAATAAATAAATAAAATAATAAATCAATTTCACCACTCACCACGTTCATTGCATTTTTGACCATTTTGACATCTTCGAGGCTTAGTACTTTGTGCACATATCTCTTCCTTGACTCCTCGCTCCATACTCCTTTGATTGGTGTCTCGGTGTCTTTCACAAAAAGGGCAGCCACTAAAAACTCTACAGTATCAATCAATGTATAATAAAGTACCATCAACATCTTCCATATCAACACAAACATCCTCTTGATCGACATCCCTTCCTTTCTGGGGATTACTTTTTGTTTCTTCTTCACGGGAAGAACCGGTAAGGATTCTGGATCCGATGCTTTCTTCGAACATGCCAAGATAACAGATGTGAGCGACACTCCATCACCCATGGAGTGATGAAGCCTCATTATAACTATGGAATTTGCATGACTCGTCTTCACATTCAACACATGAACTTCCCACAGAGGCCTCGTCAGGTCCATCGGGCTCGCTGCAAGATTCGAAATGAAATCCTCCACGAGTTGATCACCGGATTCGGATTCAGGATCGATCGTAGGAACGAAAATGTGGTTCGCAACGTCGACTTTCGTACGCTTCCAAGAGAATTTGAAGCGTTTCTGGTCCTTGACAACCTTTACAGATCAAACACACACACATACAACAAAAGCAAATCGATAAGCTTCACAATGACTAACTCCAAAATGGTTGACTATGTTAGGAAGATAATAAAATGATAGGATGAATTTTTCGGGTTACCTATAAATTATCTTGTTAAAATTAGGTTAGAACCAAAGTCCAAAGATTCATACTTTTGCAAAAGGGATACAATGAATTTATATTTGAAAAGAGGGGTTGGATCCAATGGCGGATCTAACTAGGGATGCGCTTCACATCGGGATGCGAGTCTTAAGGGTATCTAGGGTCTATTTAGGAATGCGGCTGAGTACAGGTCTAAGAGAAAAAAAAATTTAAGGGGTGCAGGTGCACTCCATGCCCCCTACCGCTCCTCTAATGGTTGAATTTTGTTGTCGGGCATTGGCAACCTCTGATCGGAACACTTAAATTTGCCCTCCACCATGCCTAAATGCCGCGTAAGTGCTTACTTAGGCCGCTTTTACGGACGCATAGGCTGTCTCTGACTGTACAGGAACTGGCCATCGCTTTCTAAAACACTAACTATCGGAGTATCACATAAATCGTTTAGTATATAACTTGTTACCCACCAGTATGCTTGAGAATCGTGGATGCTTAACGAGTGTTTGCTCCACACACTTCTTCACGTATGTTACGTCGATAGTGGCGGGACCAGCCATGACCAGCATAATGCAGAGATTGAAGTTTGGTGCGTGCATCACTCGTGAATTAGGGCTAACTGGCAGCTCTTGTTCTTCTTCTCCTACTGCTGCTGCTGATGACATCATTGGGTTTGTATGTGTTGTTTGTTCAGAGCAGAGACTTTCTGTATTGAGATTTCTGTGGAGCAATGGGTTTCCTTAATTATAAAGGACCAACTCTGTACTCTGTTGCTCTTGCTACTCTACTGTGCTATTAACGTTCACTCATTAATGCTTACTTTCTCTGAAATTGATTCTGCACGTTCATTTTAATCGCACATCGGCAACATTTTAGATTGGATCTATTTACGGATAACCTGTAGTTAATTCACGGAAATATTAGTTTTGGAATTTTTCGGGGGGTTCCTGGTTAAATTTTTTTTGTTAAGCAAAATTTTATATAACAAAATTAATCTTAAAGTGCTTTTTAGTTTTTAAATGAGGTTGTTAAGTTTTTTTTTTTATAATAATTTTATGTCAAATAAAATGAGAGGCCAAGTTAATTTATTTGTCCATTCATCTCATAAAAATCCTCAATGGAAATGAACCATATTCTCCTACTCGATCATGTTAAAGAGTTCTTGTCCCACACCAAAAGTGTAAGTGTGAGAGAAGTAGTTTAAATAGGAATTGCGTGGAGAACTTATCACATTGGGCTCGAGGTTTTAATGATAACACCCACATTCCGACCAAATTCACCCCCACGTGCACTCACACACACGAGATCCGAACCTTGTGTATTACGGTCGGGCTCGCTTCTTGTTCACGGGCTCGAGACCCCGGATGTTGGGCCAGCCCTGTTTCTTTTCCCTTTCTTCTAAATTCTATCATGGTATCAGAGCCGATAATTGTCTAACGAGACCTGGTGTTAATTTTTTCGGTCGTTAAACCATTATCGATTCCGATACTATGATAAAATTCTATCAGATCAGACCTCAACCTTTTGATCTGTTGATTTTTTACTTCAACTATAAATCTCGTAGAGGCATCCACAACCTCTTCTTTCACCTTCAACAAATACACTCTGCATTACCTCAAAAAATCATCAATGTAGAACACATAATTGATAATAATGATGGTCGTTCTGCACCTCATACTCGGAAATCTGCAAGACCAAAATGTATAATGCTAAGGTGTTCAGTTTGTCTTTCACTGACCATTTTGAAAGACTTATTAGGGCACTTTGCTTCAAAAAAAATAACACATATTGAAAACCCACTTGTATCCACTGAGGATATTGGAGACTTATTCCTTAATCTCGTCATGGGGCCACATTAACATACCTAGCATACCATGTCAAATATTAGCAGTCTCCATTATGTAAGTAGAAGTAGATATTTTATTAACTTTGTGATAAAGTACATTTAAAATAAAAAATCATTGACTAAGGTAACTCAAAAACATAATTTTCATTAATTTTGTTGAAATTTTTGTTTGGGTTTAGGGTGTTCGAAGGACCTTCTGCAAGAGGGAATCTTGTGCAGGATATGTCCACTCCTAGATCAGCGTAATATAGACCTCATTGAGTATGTTCCTCGAGTGTCTAATATGGAAGCAGATTACCTGGCCAAGTTGGCCCTGTCATACACATCCACTACAATGCAGCTATTCCTATCGATCCCGAGCATAATTGAGGATCAAAGTAGAGCAGCATTCCATGGCCCACTACCCCTCCGTGCATGGAAGGTACATCAGCTAATGTAGAGCGCTGGTATCCACCTCATTGCACCCGGGGGATTATGAGGTTGATATCTCTATCCTGCACGCAAGGGGGCGCATGGGATAAGAGAATCCGGATACCATAATCTGCATCAGGGCTATGCACCTCAGGTACCTTCCTGTAGTGTCACAGCTCTAAACAGTCGGCTGGCCTAACATTTAGTTACCATGAGCTGCATTGAGTCATATTAGTTGTGGTCTTGTACCTTTCGTTTTCGTTTATGCTTTGGCTTCGACAAAAAAGAAATTCATTAATTTATCAACTTGAATCCCTTGCTTAAACCCAACCATGTTGAGAAATCGCCAGAAACTATGTCGTGACCTTTGACACAGAGATAGAACATACAAGATGACGGTAAATGTTAGAGCCTTTCTTAATGTGAGTTTCAACATAACCTTCTCCTTTTAAAGAACACCATACATGCTAGAGTTTCCCATGTAGCATTGTTGTATTTCAATTGCATTCTAAAACTCATGAAAAAGTTTTCTATTTGTGAAGTAGTCTATTGAGGTTGCAATATCTACCATCCAATCAACTTTATTCTCGACTAGATTGACTTCGCTCACCAAAGTAACAATTACATCATCATCCTGGTCGTTATTGTTGTAAAAGAAAGATCAGGAGATAAGGAGAGATTTGGGATGTCTCCAAATCTCTCACTGATTTTTCTGGATTACCTTAATCTCGGGAGTTGCCTTTCTTATGTAATGCCTATATAATGATGTAATGTGTATAGTGAAATAAAAAAGAAAAAAAGAGAAGGATCCAAGATCCTCCTGTGGAGTAGGGATTCACCCGAACCACGTAAAAATTTCGTGTCTTTCAATTCATTACAATTCATCATGGTATCAGAGCTAGGGTTTTAACCCTTCATATCTCGTCATCTACCGCAGCGTTACTCCGACGAAAATTCCGACCGTGACATATGGGGGAACCGGCGGCAATCCAAGAACCCACCAAGGCTCCCTCCCAACAAATTACAACAATCATGGAAAAATAGTCTGGGGCATCCTCTTACGACGGGAATCAGCCCATTGTGAGAATCGAAGTCAAATTCGACAACAGCAACCATGTATTGCGAGCTCGACTGATGGAAGTAGCGATCGGGGGCCGAGATCGCTATGAGTTCCTTATCGAGAAACTTCTGGCAAAAACTGATCCTGGATATAAGGCATGACAGAAGAAAGACTTACAAGTTTTTTCATGGTTGACAAATAATATGGAACGAAGTATTATCCGGCAATATATTCACTATCCGACAATAGAATTATTATGGAGAACATTGGCTAGAACATTCAAAGCCGGGGAGGACAGCCTACAAATCTACGATTTGAAGACAAAGGCCGGGAGGTTAGTACAGAACCAATCTGGATTAGAGGAGTACTATAGTCTATCAAACAGTTTATGGATGGAAATCGATCGGAGAAGGTTGACTCCGATGAAGCATGAAGAAGATATTGTTGAATATAACTGAATTCAATCGGAGGACCGATTGTTTACGTTTCTGTCTGGACAAGACAAGGTATTCGATCTCATTGTAAGGGATATACCGAAGGAAAAGCCACTTCTCGGAGGAGATGAAGCGTATGCAACCTTACAGTTTGAAGCTGCACGTTGGGAGATTCTCTCACCGGCGGTGAATTCTGAAAATGGGCCTCAGAATTTAGGATTGGGCTCCGGCCATATTACTCAGACAACCCAAACTACGAATTCATCATCAGGCCCAATTAGTGTAACCCATCTAGAAACGGTGCTCTATGGGTCGACTCCAGATCCAGGCGGAGCGAATTTTAGTGGGTCGGGAGGAGCTCGACCCAGACATACCGATCCGAGGACCCAAAATTGACCCGAATAGACTGACCCGAGTCTACAAAATCTCCCGTTATGCACATCACCACCCCGAAAATAGCCAGTTTCAGGTGAGTTGCTGTTGAGAATTTGTCCCACATTGGTTAGAGAAGTCTTACTATACTAATATAAATAGGATTGTGGGCTACAATCAATCACTATAGGCTTATGATTTTAATGAGGTTTGTCCACCTTCCTAATTATATTAGTCCACACACGCGCATCTGCGCCCACGATGCCCGAGCCCAGAGAGAGGCGGGTCCATTTTCTAACATGGTATCAGAGCGGGCGGTCTGAAGCCCGAGAGTATTTCCGGAAAAGTCCAGAGTGAATTTGGCCCGATGGGCCTATGTGAAGTTTGGCCCAATTTGGGCATTGTCGCAGGAGGGCTCGATGAATGTTTCCGAGCTCCTCGTAATTGTTTCCAAGAAAAAAATCCCGAATTTGGCCTAAGTGGGTATTATCAGTGTTGTTGTCCAAGTCTAACAGGGTTTACCTAGTTGGACTTGAGGGTGAGTGTTGGGAATTTGTCCCACATTGGTTAGAGAAGTCGTAATATACTAATATAAATAGGATTGTGGGCTACAATCAATCACCATAGGCTTATGATTTTAATAAGGGTTGTCCACCTTCCTAATTATATTAGTCCACACATGCGCACCTATGCCCACGAGGTTCGAGCCCAGAGAGAGGTGGGTCCATTTTCTAACAGTTGCCAGTCAGAAGGGACCAATTCGACCACCAGTTTGTCATTCCAGCGTAGATGCAACGAGTGTGGAAGATTAGGGCATATTAAGAGAGAATATTCCGGAACATGGGTTATCCGGCAAATCACCCCCTGAATCCAACGAATCGAAGATACGGCAGGCAGTACTACGAAACCGTCGCGGTTGGTGAAGGAATCGACAAAAGTGAAGACAACGAGCATGGTTTCGCTACACTGGGTGTCGGGAGGTGACAGCCCGTCCACCAGCGAGCAAACCCCGGCAAAAATTATGGTGGGTATACAGTGAGTGGCGAGGGCTGCAAAAGTGAGCGAGGAGGAGCAGATGAACAGATGCGAGAAGTCTGTCTGAGAACATGAGGAGCGACCGTAGGTATAAGTGCAGGGGGAGGAAATTATCCTCATGCCCCTCATCCATTATTAATACTAAAATTTTCCTACAGGGGTGGTTTGGGGATACTGAAAGTTTTGATACGGGGACATTAAATTCTTGTGCTGACGGGTCTAAGGAGAAAAATCAACAATGAATATTTGATTGTGGTTCTACTGATACTATTTCATATGATATTAATGATTTTCGTGAGAGACACGGTACTACGAAGAATGGTATTCATACAGCTAATGGGGAGCTACTACCGGTTAAGGGCGCCAGGATAGTTGAGATAACCCCAAATTTCAAACTATCAAATTTCTTATATGTTCCTGCTTTGTCGCATAAGCTATTATCCATCAGTCATGTGACGAAAGAATTAAATTGTGTCGTATTAATGTATCCATCATTTTGTGTGTTGCAGGATATCCGGACGAAGGAGATCCTTGGGCATGGCACTGAACGGGTTGGACTGTATTACGTCGATGGGTTGTTGCGCCATCCAAGTCACTCTCCACTCGTAGTAATGCATCCTAGAAAAGCTGGTTGTGGCACCAGTGCTTAGGTCACCCTTCTGATAGCTGTCTTAAAAAACTTTTCCCAAATTTGTCTTGTTTTCCTATTTCTTGTGATTTGTGTCTCTGGGCTAAGGTGCATTGGGCATCATTTGTACCTAGCCTATCCCATACTGGATTCATTCTGATGTTTGGGGTCCTGCCCCGGTTATTGGAGGTTGTGGATTGAAGTATTTTGTATTATTTATTGATGATTGCACACGTATGACTTGAATATATTTTTTGAAGAATAAGTCGGATGTTGTGGCTAAGTTTATTGAGTTCTATCACATGATTTCTACTCAATTTGGTATGCCTATTAAGGTCCTACGATCAGATAACGGGGGAGGATTTGTGAATTCCAAGATGTCCACCTTTTGTTCAGATAAGGGACAGATTCATCAGACGACGTGTCCATATAGCCCTGAACAAAATGGGATAGCAGAAAGAAAAAATAAGTTTCTATTTGAGATTACGCGGGCTCTCATGCTAAAGTCGGGTGTTCCGCCATCTATTGGCCTGAAGCTGTGGTCACCGTAACATACCTCGCTAATCGTCTTCCCACCAAAGTCCTAGAGCTTGCCACACCGCTCCAAGCCCTATCATCTCATACTGAGTTACCCCCTTATCTCACTCTAAATCCTCGTGTGTTTGGATGCTTCGTCTTTGTTCATATTCCAAAAGTGTATCGTACGAAGTTTGATCCTTGCTCACTAAAGTGTGTGTTTGTTGGATATGGAGTACATCAGAAAGGATATCGATGTTATGATACGGTAACGAAGAGGTTGTTTAGGGTTTAGTACTACAGTTCATTGTGACTTTGTTGAGAAAGAATTCTATTTCAGCAGTATTTCTCCATCTTGTGGTCAGGGGGAAGTAGTACGTGACCCATTAGACTGAATAAGCTTGGCCCCTATTGTGGAGAAACCTTAGAAAGAGCCACCTGTATCCTCGAAATCACCGCCACATGTCTCGTCCCTAGCCTCATCATCACCGCTGGATGTAATACAGTCTAGAGGCCCCGAAGTGACTTCTCCTTCTCCTTTACCGGATATCTTGGTAAGTCCTCCTACTGAGACTTTAATTTAGGATTCTATACCTGTCTCTAATGATCATGCAGATTCTCAATGGTGTCGTGTGCTACCTGAAAGATCAACTAGGGTAGTGGCAGCTCGAAGATATATTACTGACCATGTCCCTGGGTCCACGCGGTATCTGGTGGCTAATTTGTTCAGGAGGAGATACATTATGGCAGCCAAAGCATTCACCGTGGCCTTATATCAAGAAGAGTTACCTTGAAGTGTGGAAGAGTCCATAAGCATACCTGAATGGAGGAGAGCAATGGAAACTGAAATGGAGGACCTAGAAAAGAATCATACTTGGGAGATGTGTAAAATATCGGATGGCAAGCGTCCTGTGGGGTGCAAGTGGATTTATACACTAAAAAGAATGGTTGATGGAACAGTGGAGCGGTTTAAAGCAAGATTGTTGGCTAAGGGATACACCCAGGCCTATGAGATTGATTACTCAGAAACTTTCCCGCCGGTAGCCAAAATTAATATTATTCGTGAGCTGTTTTCTATTGCAGCTAACAGGGACTGGACACTTCACCAATTTGACGTGAAAAATGTCTTCCTTCATGGAGATTTAGAGGAGGAAGTGTATATGGAGAGTCCACCCGTATTCTCACACTTATTTCGACCCAATGAAGGATGCAGACTGAGGAAAACGCTCAATGGACTGAAACAATCTCCGAGGGCCTGGTTTGGACGATTCACTCTGGCCATGTGGCGATATGAATTCCACCAAAGTAACTCAGACCACACGCTTTTCTTGAAGAGAAGACCGCAAGGCATCACATGTCTGATCATCTATGTGGATGATATGGTGATCACCGGAGATGATGAAGAAGAAATAGCAAACTTGAAGATGGAATTATTTCAGGAATTCGAGATGAAAGACCTCAGTGCCCTCAAATATTTTCTGGGAATTGAGGTATTGTGATCCATTGGTGGAATTTATATTTGTCAACGGAAGTATATTCTTGATCTGTTAGCTGAGACATATCTCTTGGACTGCAAGCCAACTGATTCACCTATGATGCCAAACCATGGACTCAGAATAGTGGACGAGGCCGAGTCTGTTGATCAGAAATAATACCATCACCTCGTTGGGAAGTTAATCTACCTGTCACACACTAGACCTGACATTGTATATGCGGTGAGCATTGTCAGTCAATTCATGCAAAATCCTAAAAGGGATCATTGGGAGGCGGCAATAAGGATTGTTCGATACTTGAAAGGAACTACAGACACTGGGGTGATATCCAGGAATAATGGACATCTGATTATGGAAGCATACACTGATGCTGACTGAGCTGGAAACCCTGTAGACCGCAAGTCAACTTCAGGATATTTCACACTCATTAGTGGGAATCTGGTTACATTAAAAAGCAAGAAGTAGAGGGTAGTGGCCCTGTCGAGTGCTGAGGCAGAGTTTCTTAGTATAGCCAGAGGAGTGGCTGAGATATTGTGGTTAAGAAAATTGTTGACAGAATTGAGTTTCCCTCCTGAACGAGCATGTTCCCTGAGATGTGATAATCGGATTGTTGTTCAGATCTCGGAAAATCCTGCACAGTATGACAGGACGAAGCATGTGGAGATAGACAGACACTTTATAAAGAAGAAGTTGGAAGATGAGACAATCACACTTTCCCTATGTACGTTCAGAGGATCAGTTAGCTGATATTTTGACAAAACAGTTGCTGGACGATCATTTGATGAAACTGTTAGCAAGTTGGGTGTTGAGTCATCCACCATCTAACTTGAGGGAGAGTGTTGGAAAGGAAAGATTAGGAGATAAGGAGAAATTTGGGATATTTCCAGATCTCTCCCTGATTTCCCGCAATTACCTTAATCCTGGGAGTTGCCTTTTTTATGTAATGCCTATATAATGATGTAATGTGTATAGTGAAAAAAATAAGAAAAAAAGAGAAGGATCCAAGATCCTCTCGTGAAGTATAACTTCACCCGAACTACGTAAAAATCTTGTGTCTTTCAATTCATTATAATTCATCAGTTATCTTCAACTAAATTGGGTTGAGGGGCACCAAATTGATTTCCCTTCTTCTTGTGGTGCATGTGCTTTGGACAATGAAAAGACTTGTTGCTAGATTCATTGTGTGAGATACAAATCAACTCCTTTGTTTCTTGTCTTTGAATTTTTTCCACGTCCCTTTAGGCTCAGTTTGGTGTCCGTGATTGACAAGGTTTATTGTGGGATTTCGGGATTAACCCTGCGAACAACCCGTTTGGTAGCCATTTTTTAAAAAATGTTCTGCCTAGGGTTTACAGCCCGGGCAGGGCTAATTGACGGTCTACTCCAGATTTTTTGACCCTCCTGCGAGAAGGGTTAACGAAAACCCTGAGTTATCATGAAACAAGAAATTACATCTATACCCCCATAATTACATCCAAAACATACACGATTCCTTTTCATCTCACCAAATTGCAGTTTTCTTCTTTCATCCCGCGACCTCCGACTTTGCGACCTCCAACTTCACGACCTTCTGACTTCACGACCACCGTTGTTTTCCTCTTGGGTAAGCCATTCTCTAACTTTTTCTACTTCGAATTTATCTGGATTTGGTGATTTGGATTCGAAATTATGTTTTGTGTTTTTACCATATAACTTGCGGATTTTGGAGATTTGAGTGTGTG
>JAOYMZ010028333.1:0-17062 GCA_025802335.1 Pinguicula primuliflora | reverse complement strand
TCTGCACTTTTCTTTTCATTCAAGTTTTTCAAACATTTGCGAAATCACAAAACTCATACGATTTCATCATAAATATTGTAGATCCGGCAATTAAACCATTCATACATTTCCTATTACCATGTTTTATTATGTGTTATGTTAATTTCTTCTTTCACCCCAACTTGACTTTTTCCATATCAGCTACAAATGAAATTGGGATGTTGAGATCTTGGGTTTTTCTTTTTGTAGCCGTTGTTTTATTCCAAATTGCAGCGGTCATGCCTCTTGGTAATTAGGCGAGTATCGGATTCAAGTTTTTGCTTCTGCATGTTCAAGCATCTTCCAATTTGTGTGTATTTAATTTGTTTATGCGTGTTGAATAAATGGTAACATTTATGATAATTCATAGAGATTGATTTTGGGATTTGGTCTTCAAATCTCTTTTTCATTGGTTGTTAAGGTTGGACATGTCTAATCTTTTGATACTTACTTATTTTCAGGTTAATTCATTTTGGTATCTAATTTCAAGGAAGCTACACCTGGGGCAACCAACTTCGATTACCAAAAAGTGTGTTATGCTTATTTGACCGAGACTACAGGAGAGTCGACATCCACTTTCACAAAGATTTGAATAGGTGTTTGTTGCTGAAGAACATGAGGTGTTTGTTGCTGACCGTATCTAGACTCCATTGATAGATCAATGACTTTCCACATTACTTTGTTCGATTAAACCCAACATATTGTTGACATTTTTGTCATTCAAGTCCTTCCTCATGCAAGACTTGTGGCTTTCTCTTACCCCTCTCGATATTCCTTTCACATTTTTGGTCTGTGGCTTCAGCCACGAGTTATATCTAGTTCCATTTAAGACGTAAAAATGTACATCCATATACAAAAGTATGTGGATTAGACGAAATCAAACAATAATGCTAACTAAGTAGTCTAGAACAGTTGCTAAGATGAGGAGGGATTCTACATCTATCCCTAATATTTCTATCAGAGCCTGATGGTGAAACACTTTTAATTAAAGAATATCATTCATGGTATATATGGTCTGGTTCAATCTGTGTGCCTCGATCCAAAACTAGACTTGGTTTATGGTGATCTCAGCAACGTCGACAATGCCTTCCCCGTTGAAATGTACGACATTAGGCTCCTTCCACAAGTACCATAATGTCGCCTGCTATATAGCCGGGCCGATTTGCTTCCATAGTTTACCTTTAAATTATTGCATGAACCGTGTATAATGTTGATGAACAAATTCATGAGAAGGCATTATTATCCTTATTCAGCTGCAGATTTCAGACCAAATTTATGTGGCATGGAATCAAGAACATAGTATATGATATGTGGTTTCCTCGGCTAGCCCACACCATACACATCGAGAAACTTGCTCAGTGACCATTACTCCTCATGCACACAGATTGCTCATTGTGGCAATCCTATCTTGAAGTACTCACCATATGAAGACTTGCACTCTCCGGGGGGACAGTTTGTTCCAAGCCTGCGTCAGGTAAGTCCTATCAGTATCAGGCTCTATATACTCCTCCTGAGTAATTCGGATACTGCTGGAAGCGGAGGCTACTGTAAAACATCCTGCGACATCTCCATTCCAAAGCCAAAGGTCTGATAGGCTGCCTTGTGGCCAAAACTCCGCTGCACATTAAAACATATCGGTGAGGTGGTCTTGATCCCAAGACTTGAGCATTCTTCTAAATGATAAACACAAGGAAAACTTAGAGATATCACTCCCCATGGTTTGTACTTCCTTTAATGTAAGGTTCTTCTCTAAACACAACCTATATAGATCACTAAACACATTTGTGTATGTCCCTTCCCTTGTCTAGTTGGAGTGCCCTATCCTCGGAGTTCATTTTCAAACGCACTTTAATTGTTAAACCACCCTTCAGTTGCTGCAACTTCCCACATATCCCTACATACCTTTG
This sequence comes from Pinguicula primuliflora, assembly GCA_025802335.1. Lineage (NCBI taxonomy): Eukaryota > Viridiplantae > Streptophyta > Magnoliopsida > Lamiales > Lentibulariaceae > Pinguicula > Pinguicula primuliflora. Next base: position 15,137 of record JAOYMZ010028333.1, on the reverse strand, counting down.
AAGTGTTATCCGGCAAAGAAATCAGATAGAGTTTGGCCATTTGATCAGATGTATGGAAGTATTTAACCCGAATGACATCCCTCCATAAACTTCATGTCTCTATTTTGAAGGGCCAACTCCATTTGGAGAGGAGGGCAATGTTGAGACTACCCAGATTCATCAGGCCTACTCCTCCCTTCTCAATCTCACGTCATAAATGTGTCCATTTTATCTAGTGAATAAGCCTCTGTTGTTGTGAGTTTTTCTGCCATTAGAAACGAGTGATCATCTTGGTGAGCCTCTTGATAATCTGCACAGGAGCATAAAACATGGATAAATAGTAGATTGTTATAGAAGAAAGCTTAGATTTAACAAGTGTTAGCCTCCCTGCGAAGTTCATGAATTTGTTCTCCCATTTGTTTAGGCACTGCTCAATCTGTATGGTCAGATTCTCCCACATTTTAGCTCTCCCAAGTATGTCGCCAATTGGCAATTCAAGATAAATAAAAGGGAGGACCCCTTTTTGGCATCTCGCTTGCTCTGCATATCTTGCTATGGACCGTTCACACACATTTATTCCATAGACTTTACTCTTTATGAAATTGGCTGATAATCGAGATGGCGATTCAAACATCAGTAGAATCACTTTCATTGTAAAGACATTTTCCTTGTTCCCTTCTACAATCAATAGCGTGTCATCTGTAGGGCTGTCAAATCATCCATCGAACACCGCCGCCCGTACAGTCCGTCCGCCGAGTGGTGTCCAATCGTTATTATCCGATAAAGTGACGGATGCGAACACGAACCCTCCACGATGTCCAACCAACATATGCGGACGGAAAGCATCCATGATAGCGAACCCCGACAAACTCTGTCCGAATTTGTTTAATTATTTTTTAATATATTTTACGAATTATATATAAATAATACATTCTATATATACATATTGAGTGGGGTTCTTATGCCCAGCCCTTATTTTCCCAATTTTGAGTTATATACCAAGCTCCAATCTAAAACCTCCGATCTATAATTGATGAGTGTGATTAAATCAATTAATTAATGCATAAAAAATCATGGGTGAAGAAAATTCATCAGATTCGAAGAACATGACGCTAAGAACAAGATGCAGCCTTCAAAATCTTCTTCTTCCTCTGTCTTAGTTCATTGACGAATGGGTTACAATTCTTCTTCCTCTTTGTCATTTTGTTCGCTTTCCAGCTAAATCCCGCGGCCCTTTCTACTCGAATGGATCAAATGAATTGTAAAATGCACCAATTTATCAACAAGAGAAAATTTGCAGCAATACTAATCTTCTGTAACAATTCATAACACAACACCAAAAAACAACAACACTACATATTCAAATCATAGGCAATAACCAGACCTGCAGAACTGCTTTCCTCAACTGAAACTGAACTTTTAACAGATGCAGTAGGTGACTTTCAGACTGAGGAGGGTAATCTGCAGCAGGTCCTAAATGGACAGAATGAGAAGGAACAGAGGTTGGATTTCGCGAATGGACGAAATTCTGAGCAACCTCAGAAGACAATCTGCCGGTTGCTGGGGAGACTTTGGTACCCCAGAACAGCCAACAAAAAATTCGGAGTTGGGCGGACAGAGTTGAGGCAGGATTCGGAGAAGATTCAGACTTCTACACACGACACCCCGCAGCGGAATGAGGCTCAGCAGTCAACCAACAACAAGGCCTGCTGTCCAATTCGACCAAGTTAGATCCCCTAGCAGCCCCTTTCTCTCCGCAGACGAAACAAATCGGCAACACACACGACATGGTGCAATATATGTCGGATTGCTCAGATGAAACGCTATATGAGATTCCCATCACCAACAACGGAATGAGTTTCGCCGAGCCATGGGCCGCAGATAGAGGCATGATCAGCTCGGCCCCCAAAGGGGGTTTCTCCTTAAGTGACATCGATGATATCAATGTAGAAGAATTCCCCACCTGGTATGAAGATCCCGAACAATGCATCCCAGCGCCTGTGAAAAAGGCGAAAAAGAAGAAAAAGAAAAAGGACCAAGAGCCCCCCAACCCACGGCGCAGCCTGCGCATTCGCGGACTTCCGTTATCTTAGTAGTGACTCTATTTCCAGTTGTGATTGTATTTTCCACAACTATGCTCACTTTTGGGGCTAGTTTGTACAATCACTTTTGTTATCAATAAAATTCTTTTAAAAAAAATCATAGGCAATAACAAATCGATCGAAACAAAACCAGCAACTGGGGTCATCAAACCTTAAAATTCGAATTTTGCGATCCAAGGGCTTATATTGGAGATGGGTATATAACTCAAAATTGGAAAAATAGGTGCTGGGGATAAGAACTCACTCTATACATATTAATCTAAATCATTATTTGCATTATTTCTACCCTAGGTGCTGCATAAGAAGAAAAGAGAAAAGTGGCTCCCGGAAAGTTTGTAAGATAATCATTATTCGACTTCAATGTGTGTGAATTATATTTTTTATGTCATCATTATATCACCATATTCAATTGTTGTGCCCATCGTTTAATCTCAAATTCTTTTTTGTTTGGCATCATGAATTTATTGCAATTGTTGTATGCAATCATAATCTTCTAAGGTTTTATCCTGATGATTCAGAAATGGTAAACTTGATGAATCTAATATATTTAAATTTACTATTCTTTAGATTCGTGTTGTGGTTATTTTTTTATAATTAAGTTACTCTACCAGGTATCGATCTATGCGCCTCTTAATTTTAAGATTTATATGCTCACCACTTGAGCTAACAGGTAATCGATGTGTTGCGGTTATCTTTATCTTATTATTTAATATGAGTATCCAGATTGATCCAAACCACTTCATTAGTTCACTTCAAGCTAACACAACGAGAAAAAATTAAATATTAGATTGTATCGACATTTTAATTTATTTTGAATGTTGACTTTTGATCGTCCGACATTTAATATTTGGTTTGTATGTTTAATGATATTTTTGCATACAATATCTCGGTTTGAATCTTATAATTGACGATATAACTCAAAAAGTTAATCAACCAATGTTTATACTCTTAATTAGTTGAGATTTGTTGTGGCTATGTAGTGTATTTAACATAAAAATTCTAAATAATGAAAAATAAAAAATAGAAATTATCTAATGCGGACACCATTGTTCGCCCGTACGGACTCCGCTTTCGCATAAGGCGGTATTCGCCTCCGCTCAGAGATGGACGTGGACAGTGCTAGTTGTCCAACTAACATACACGGACACCACAAAAATGGTGGCAGACGGACAAAAATTTGTCCACCCGACACTCCTAGTCATCTGCATACTGGAAGGTGAGAGAAATCCCCCATATTTGCTCCTTTCACCAAGTTCTGTTCAGTATCATCTGGCTTAGTGCCTCTACAGCAATAGTGAACTGCAAATGGATAAGGGATCCCCTGCCTGAGACCACGCTTCAATTTAAATTCTCGTGCGCTTGCCCGATTAATTAGTACCGCAACTCTAGCAGTTGTGATACATTCCTACATCCAAGAGTTCCATTTATCACAGAATCCCAGCTCTCTGATCATTTTCTCAAGGAAGCTCCAGTTAATGGAGTCGAACGCTTTGATAAAATCTATCTTGAATAGCAGCAATGGTTTCTTGCGTCCCTTGTATGTATGGATAATCTCATTAGCGACAAGGAACCCATCCATAATCTGTCGTCCTGGAATGAAACCGGTTTGTTCTCTTGCAATGACTCCCCCAATTACATATTTCAATTTTGTAGATAAGATCTTAGATAATACTTTGTAGCCACACCCTACGAGCGAGATTGGTCTATAATGTCCCAGAATAGTAGGGCTTAAAACTTTGGGTACCAAGGTGATCCATGTGGCTATCAAACCCTTGCCTAACCTGCCAATTCTGTGGAACTCGTCAATGAATAAGGTGGCGTCATTCTTCAACACATCCCAGATTTTTGAATGAACATGAAATTGAATCCATCTGGGTCGGGATTTTTCTTTGGGGCACAACTCCATACTGCTAGTTTAATTTTTTCTTCAGTAAACATTGAGTAATTTTTAATTTACTTTTATGTTCTTTTACTTAAAAGACATTAAAAGAAAAAGGAAGAAAAAAAAATAAAATAACTAAACTGTCTTAATACCTTCTAATCAAGTCAACTACCAGAAGACTTTTCCATTTATCATCTCCGGAGGAACTTGTTCTCTGTGAATTAGGGTTTGTTTAGCAAATGTTATATAACACGAAATATTTCTACTACCTCCCTCCCTAACATTGAAAGTTCAAATCATGGATGTCGACGTCCCAGCATTAGCCAATTCAGTTACCGCCTCTAACTTCATAACCGCTGAACACCATGACCCAGAATGACCCGCTATGTTTCTGCCTCTAAACTTTGCCAGGTGGCCGACACAATCGAATTTTATGGCATTGTCTATAAATTTTCCCTTCATGCAGAATTACTTGGACGGCATGCCAGACACGACATTAACCACCATATGATAGAAGTTAGTGTGTTGGGCCAAATAATTGCCATGCACGAACGCATCAATAGAACAGTGAAAGATGATGCTGATCAGAATTCCAATTCGCCTGACTCGTCTAGCGATTCGGTCACCGCCATGGTTATCGGAGTAATCGTATTTAGACTGCTCGTGGAAATTAAATAGGAAGAATCTAGAATGTCGTTTATAATTTGTTTCATCTAGTCTCAATTATTTGTTATAGAAATCGAAAAGAATGCACTGTTTGGGTTCCAAATGAATGGTTTGTTATGAAATGAAATTCCTCACTGACTCCGCCATTCGTGACGACATCAACCACCGTATGATGAACTTTAACGTGTTAGGACAAATAGTTGCCTATGCCATGCGCAAATGCATAAATGGAACAATGGAAGATAATGCTGAAGTAGTCGAAAAGAATCTTCATGAAGGCTTCGACTTGTCTAACCCGTCCAGAGATTCGTGGAGATGTCGTTTGCCATGGTCACTGTAACCAGGCTCGGAATTATTATTATTATTTTGGTAGTCGCAGTGAACTCGACTGGCATACGGCCCACACGTATAAATTTTGGTTTAGTCACGGTGAACTCGATTGGCATACATGTATAGTTGTGGTGTACTCGATAGGTATATTAGAATCTGGACAACTCTTTTATTTCAGAAGACACACCAACACCAATTCACATCTAAAAGTGAGGGTGGGGGTGGGGAGATTATCGTCTCGTGTTCTTGTCCCATCTGTTTATAGACAACGAAGACTTGGTAGTATCCTGGGGGTATTGTTGTAATTAAATCACGGGAAAGAAGAGAAATTAATTGTTTTCCTTTTTAATCCAATCCATCACAGCATCTCAAAACATGAAACGACGCACAAAAAATTATGAAAAGACGCGACTGTTTAATGCTGAAAATAATGAAAAGACGCGTCCTCATCGGGCCGAATGAATTGATTGTTATGAAATGAATGTACTATCCAGATTTTGAACAAATGAATTGTTATGAAATGAAAGTCGTCACTGACTGACACTGTTATGGTACAAACGAATCACTTGGTTTATATTGCAAAACATTTGGACCCGTCCCATCACAGACCGAAAGGAATCCCGTTGCACGAATATTGTTGATAATTTGATGATTTGATTGAATATCGTTGAACTGAATGTCTTATATAAAAAATAAAAATAAAAATAAAATATATCATATCAATCCTTTCATCAATTTTATAATATAAAATATTGTCGTAAAATACTGAAAGATGCTTAAACCCATGTGCACAAATGAACTTACTAATAATGGTTGTTGGACGATTTGAACACAAAAATTTCTTCGTGACAACTCATCATGATTTCATGTTGAGTTGTCATCTTGTACAACTTGGAGATGAAACCAGCCAAAGATATTGCACGAATCGTCGTGAAGTAGAAAGATATACTTCATTCATTGGTATATGTTCATAAATGAACTATACTATGCTGGCCAACATGTACAGATAGGGCAACTCTCTTTATTCCGGAAGACACACCAGCAGCTCTTCACTTATAAGAGTGTAGGGGGTATTTGGTATAAGGTTGCTGGTTTATTTTCAGGGATAAAGATAACTGCACAGTATATGGTGTGCCTTTTTCTGGCGGGGAAGGAATAAGAGAAGAAAGCGACGTTGACAACGATGTTGAGGATGAGGCTAGATTTCGTATTGCTGTCATATCTATTTATATGATAACTATTTACATCGGGGATGTGGTATCCATCTGTTTCACATCACAGTACATGAAAGGAGGTGACAGACGTAGACTTTGAAGACACATGTTGTCCTTGAAAAGACTTGTCATTCAAAATTTTAATGCTGCGTCTGACATATCTCTTCGGGAAATGAAGCAACACCACAGATGAATTTGAGGTCTAGGGCCCATTAATCATATCAAGATTAACCACATATAGTCGAGATCGAACCAATATTCGTGCTACATAAATTGGAATACAAAATCCCAATGGTTTAGATCCCGAATGTTGTATCCGGTTTCAACACGTATAGTCCTGCTCTTTCCATCAGAAGTGAGTAGAACAATGGATGATGTGCTTATTAACGAATTGTTGGAGCGTGAATGGTTCGTACGGGTTAACCACGATGGGTCGCGATCGTATCGACTGCAGTGTTCATTCTGATTAGGCTATTCAGGATATTTAAGTACGACAAAAAATATAACAAAAATCTAATTATTTTATTTGCCACAATTTATTTATTTTTAAGTATATATTTAAGTATGACAAAAAATATATAACAAAAATCTAATAGAGTAATTAGATTTTTCTTATATATTTTTGTCATACTTAAATATCCCAAACAGCCTTTTTGGAACCAACACTGTAGTCAACACGACCTTGATCCAGCGTGGTTAATTCGTCAAACCATTCGTGCTTCAACTATCCATTAATAAGCACAACATCCGATGTTTACTCACACGGTCACACCTGATGGAAAGAACGCGACTATACGTGTTGAACTCGGATACAGCAGTCAGGATCTAGACCATCAAGATTTTGTATCCCAATTTACATAGCATGAATATTGATTCCACCTCGACTATGCGTGGTTAACTCGGATATAATTTACGGGTCGTAGACTTTAACTCAATCCATAATGTTGGTTCATTTCTCGAAGAGTTATTTCAGAGTCTCAGACGTTGTATTTAATCAAAGATTACGTGTGTCTTTTCAAAGATTACACGTGTTTCAAAGTCTTCGTCTGTCACGTCCTTCTATGTACTCTGACAGCTGGATACCATATCTTCAATGCAATTAATTACCCTTTACATAGATTCAACAACAATACGAAGTCTATCTTCATCCAAACCATGATTGCCAACATCGCTTCTTTCTCCAGTTCCGTCTCCGCCAGAATAAGTGAAGTGTTGTTGGTATGTCTTTCAGGATAAAGAGAGCTTCCCAACTTTGGCACGGGTGCATCTTTATACAAATTTGCTAGCATTATTGGTATAGTTCCTTTGTGGACTTGTACCAATGGATAAGTTAAGTGGTGCTGGTGTGTCTTCCGGGATAAAGAGAGTCGCCCTGTACATGTTGGTCAACATTATCAGTATATTTCTTTTATGGATATGTACCAATGGATGTAACATATCTTTCAGCTTGACGACGATTTGTGCAATATATTTTACTGGTTTCATCTCCAAGTTGTAACAAGATGACAACTCAACGTGAAATCATGACTAGTTACCTTAAAGAAATTTTCGTGTTCAAATTTTCCAACAACCATTATTAGTGGGATTATGTAGTTCCTTTGTGCACATTTACCAATGTATAAAGCATGTCTTTTAATTTCTTTAACGACGATATTTGTAACTATTGACTTTATATTATAAAATTGATGAAAGGTTGATATGATGTATTTTATTTTAATTTTTATTTTATGTTTAAGACATTCAGTTTATCAACATTTAATCAAAATATCAAATTCGTGCAAAGGGATTCATTTGTATCTGAATATTTTGCAATTCAAACGGACGACATAGAGTCAGTGAGGACTTACATTACATAAAAATCTATTCGCTTGGAACCCGGATGATCATTCATTTCTAACCCCAAATACACAAGTCAAAATAAGCACAACAGTCACTGAGGACTTTCATTTCATAACAATCCATTCGGCTGGAACCCGGATAGTATATTCCTTTCGATATATATCAAATCAGTCGAAGACTCGATGAACAAATTATCTACAACCTTTGCGCAACAGGATTCCTTCTGGTCCGTGATAGGACGGGTCTGAATGCTTTCCAATATAAAGCGAGTGATTCGTTCGTACCACGATAGTGTTGAGTTAGTAACGACTATCATTTAAAAATAATCCATTCGTTCGGAACCCAATAGTATATTCATTTCATAACAATCCATTTATTTGTCCTGATGAGGATGCGTCTTTTCATTATTTTCAGCGTTAAAAAGTAAGCATCTTTTTGATAATTTATGTGCGTTGTTTCATGTTCTGAGATGATGGGATGGATTAGATTGGAAAGAAAAACAATTAATTTCCCTTATTTACCAGATTCTAATATACCCGTCGAGTACGGATTCTAATATACCCACGAGTTCACCGCGACTATACGTGTATACCAAATTCACCGCTACTAAATCAAAGTCTATACGTGTGAACCGTATGTCAGTCGAGTTCACTGCGACTGAACCAAAATAATTAATAACATTTCTGAACTTGATTACAGTGACCATGGTGGTATCCGCGGTGAACAACATCTCCACGAATCTCTAGGCGAGACAGACGGGTCGATGCCTTTGTAAAGATTCTCTTCGACTGCTTTAGCATCATCTTCCACTGTTCTATTGATGTGTTCGCGCATGTCATAGGCAGCTATTCAGCCTGACATGTTAATGTTTACCATACGGTGGTTGATTTCAACGCGAATGAAAGAGTCAGTGAGGACTTTCATTTCAAAGCAATCAATTCATTTGGAACTCGGGTAGTACATTTGTTCGGAACACGAATAGTCGAAACTAGATTAACCAAATTATTAACAACATTCTAGATTCCTTCTATTTAATTTCCACGAGTAGCCCAGATACGATTACTCCAGTGACCATGGCGGTGACCGTGGCGAATGAAATCTCGATGAATTGCTAGACAAGTCAGACGAATCAAAGTTCTGATCGGCATCATCTTCCACTGTTCCATTGAAGCATTCGTGCAAGGCAGTTATTTGGCCCAACACGTTAACTTGTATCATACAGTGGTTGATGTCACCGCGTCTGGCATGCCGCCCAAGTAATTCGGCCTGAAGGGCAAAGTCAGAAGCAATGCCATAGAATTCGATTGTGTTCGCCACCCGATGAAGTTTAGAGGCAGAAGCAGCAAAGTTGGGTGATAAGCTTAAAAATACGGTGGCAAGTCCGACTGCATTAGTGGCATCGAGGTTATCGAGACTGAACATATCGGGACAAAGTCAAAGACGGCAGTCATCGCGACAAGATTGTCAAGGGCGGCGTCAAGGGCAACATTAGATGCAAAATCGTCGTGAGTATTTTTGGCAATGTTGCATAGGCCGGCGAGGTGTGCGGCTTCGGAGACGAAGGCGGTTGCAAAGGCGATGATGATATGAAAGTCAATGAATTCGAAGACAATAAGGTTGGAGGCGGTCACGACAAGGACAGTAACTAAATCGGCTAAGGCTGCGATGGAGGCATCCATGATTTGAGCTTTGAATGTGAAGGTAGTAGAAATGTTTTGTGTTATATAACAGTTGCTAAACAAGCCTTATGTTTTTTTCCTTGCCGGAGATGGTAAGTGAAAAGTCTTTTGGCAATTGACTTGATTAGAAGGTATTAAGATATTTAGTTATTTTATTTATTTTTAATGTCTTTTAAATAAAAAAATAATAAAAGTTAATCAAAAAAAAATATGAGATTACTTTTCGAAATTCAATTTTGTCGGAGGTCATTCATTCAATTATTCCTTTATTTATGAGAGTTTTCTTAACATCCAGATTGCTATTATTCAAACGCTCCAAACTTCTAATCTATTCCGTCGAATTTTTATTTGATGGCTCCGATCAATGGCTTTATTTAAAATATAATTAAAATACTTTTGATCTCATACATCTGATTAAAATATAATGGCTTATATTAAAAATCTTGATGAGTCTGCACAGTAACAGTCCGGATGTGAAGAAAATTCTTATTTATAATAAAATGCTGAAGTTGGCCACGTCTACTGGAAAATTGACATTTACAAATTTACCCCACTCGAGCACCATAATTTTTCGGTAAAAAATGCATTCAGGGTCATTCGCAAAAGTAATCTTATAAGAAATCTATTTTTGAAGAGTAACCCTAAAAAAAGAATTGCAAATGTAACCTCCATCTTTAAAAATAAATCAAGAAACGAATATATTTTAGTTTATGACTAAATGGTCACTACTAAACTCCCAGCTAACTTAATCACACTCATTCCCGTCACGACCGTACGGAAACACGGTGATCGGAAAATTAAATTCATGCATTTTTTAAGTTTCGTTTTTCCATTTCTTCACCCTTCTTGGTTCAACGACATGTCTGAAAACATATTCAGAGAGTAAGGTATAGAGATCATCGACGGGTACAACATGAAAAAGGTGCATTTTAAGCTAGTTTATTTGTTGAAGGTGCGTTTGACTCCGAGTTCTATCTGATTTATGGCACTATCGTTACAATCGAGAGATGGGTCATACATTTTCTTGTGAGATTTACATTTCCATATGGTATTTACAGTAGGATCGCTTCATTACATTATAAGAATGAGAGCATGAACGTGAAAGGATTGTTTGACGTCTCACATGACTAGTCGTCGTTCATTCATTCGATCTTAGCAGGACCAATTTCGTCATGATACCTGACTCTATGATTTCTCCAAATTTATAAATGATGCTCTATTTTCTATTGTTTGTAGACGATGATGCTCTATTTTATAAGATTCCAAATTTTTTTGAAGTAAAAGATCATCCATAATTATGCAACTATCCGTCATTTACAAAATCTTCCTATCTCTCAAGATGTTTGTTACCAACATTGACTACCATCACTGGCTGGGCTCCTCCATGAATCTGGCATAGGTGGCGGTGATGGTGTCAGACTCGTCCTTGAAATTGACGAATGTGGAGATCACACTCACCATGAATCGTTGGACGAGTCAGAGTATTCGGTAGGTAGCTCATCAACGTCTTCATCGTCTTCATCGGAGTTCTCATTTTCGTCGTCGTCCTCCTCCTCAGCGTCATCTTCATCAACTTTGCCGTCATCTTCATCATAATCTACATCTTCGTCGTTGTTGCCATCATAATCGTCCTCCTCTTTGTCATCCTGATCATCCTCCTCCTCTTCCTCATCATCTTCATCCTCCTTTTCGTCATCTTCATCCAAGACAATGACGACTGGAGATGTAGTGGGGACATCGGCTTTCACGTGCGTGGGAGTAAGGGCGGCTGCAACATCGGCTTGTGCAGCAGTAGGGGTGACTGCAATGTCGACGTGCGCAGGAGTAGAGGAGGCTGCAATGTCGATGTGCGCGGGAGTGAGGGAGACACAGTGTCATTGTCGATTCGACATTTTTATTTTTGCAAGTTTGGCAACAAGATGAAGAATTGAAAGGATGAGCTCGATATTAATACGAACACTCGTCTTTTCATATTCTACTTTTTCATACGAATCTAGGCGGAATAAGCATAACAGTCGATACAATCCCGACTTCCCGGAAATAACATTCGTACTCCAAACAAAGTGATTGACAAGACCCCGACCCATTGTGTTTATTCTGGAAGAAACTTTCGTGCATAACTATCTTGTAATAGGCACAGTATCCGTGGTTGTTCTATTCATGTTTGACGGTATGTATGCGACTACACGTGGTAAACCCGAACAACACAGTTGGGCCCTAAACTTTTAAACAAACAAAGCAATCGACAAGACCGCAACCCATCGTGGTTATCCGGGAATAGTCATTCGTGCTCCAACTATCCTGTAATAAGCACAACATATGTGGTAAACCTGGATAATGCAGTCGGGCCCTAAACTAATAAACAAACAAAGCAATCGACAATACCACGACCCATCGTGGTTATTCCGAAAGAGTAATTCATGCTCCAACTATCCTGTAATCTATGGTTCTATCCACGTCTGACGGTATGAGCTCGACTATACGTGGTAATTCTGGTTACCTCAGTCAGGCCATAAACTATTAAATAAACAAAGCTATCGACAAGACCGCAATCCATCGTGGTTATCTCGGAATAGACCTTCATGCTCCAACTATACTGTATTAAGTACAACATACGTGATAAACCCGGATAATGCAGTCGGACCCTAAACTATTAAACAACCAACCAATCGTCATTACTGCGACTAGTCATGGTTATTCCGGAAGAGTCATTTGTTCTCCAACTATCCTGTAATCCAGGTTCTATCCACGTCTGATGGTACAAGCTCGACTATACGTGGTAATCCCGGTTACCTCAGTCAGGCCCTAAACTACTATACAAACAAAGCAATCGACAAGACCGCGACTATACGTGGTAAACCCGCATAATGTGGTCAGACCCTAAAAAATAACACTAAACAACCACAATCTGTTAATTACGCATGGACTCATAATTGTGGCATATAATTCACCTCTTTTACATAGTTTAAATTTTGTTTTAACGCCTATATAAACCGTGAGACGAACAATATATGATTGATTTATATTCAAGACAAGTTGCTCTTATGAGGTATGTAATGAAGTCTCTTTGTTTCCAATCTACTTGAAAATATTGTCTCCAATCCTACAAGTACCTTAGCACCCGATAAAAACTAATATATTCACACGCATGTTTGTCCATTCATACTCACTTAGCGTGTCAAATGAGAGTTTTTTGTATATATTTTAGTCATAATTAAATACCCGGATAGCAAAGTCAAAAATAACTCAGTAGTCGTTAAAACCACAATGCATTCGTGGTTAACCTAGATGAGACATCCGTGCTCCAACTAATCAGTATTAAGTACAGCATCCGTGTTGTTCTATTCACGGTTGATGGCTAAGCGCAAACCTGGATATCTTAGTCGGGCCCTTACCCTAAATCCTAAATTCTAAACCCAAATTACCAATTTATTTTAATACTTATAAAAAAACACTGCGCGTGTAATCTTTTCATAGATTGCGCGTGTAGTATTTTCATAATCTGCGCGTTCTGTGTCAATCCACGAACAGAGCGATTCTCTTCAAATTCTGTTGTGATGTACAATAGCTGGAACAATTATGATCATTCAAGATCTTGTTCTATAAATAGAGATACAACAATGAACAACATCAAGAAAATCTACTCCTCATTCGTAATACATAGTTGCAACGTCGCTTCCTTCTCTGATTCATCCCCACCAAGAATAAGGCACACCATATTATTATGTGTAATTATCTTTATCCCGGAAGACAAACCAGAAACCTTCTACCAATTACCCCCCCTCCCAACAAACACAGATATACCTGTGAAGTGGTGCTGGTTGTCTTCCAGGATAAAGTGAGTTTCTCCTAATTTCTCGTTGCAACTCTTCTAGCAATCCCTATCATGTGAAGAGAATGTTTGGACCAGTGAACGATATTTCAGAGGAATAAATTTCAAATTCCATGATGAAAATGAAGAAATGAAGCCTGTAAAGCAGCCAACACTAAAAAAGATGAATATAAACAAAACGAGCTTATGGTGGAAGCATCTCCACACACTCCATCTTCAAGTCTTCCAAATGGGAGGAATCTACAATCAGTGATGAAAACCATGGAAGAATCTTGCAGTTCAAGAAAGAAAGTTTGCACGTTTGTCAATCGAACTAGATTTTGTCAAACGCATGTTTTTATCATAATTAAAAATCCCGACAACACTTGATGAGTTGTTTCGATTTTGTCAAATGCATATTTTTGTCATAGTTAAAAACCCTGAATAGTCTAGTCGGGACTAACACACTTCAGTCGATCCCGTCGGACCATTCGTGCTCCAACTATCCTTTAATAAACGCAATATCCGAGAAGACTGCATTAAATAATTGACTCCACGTATCCATTCAACAAATAATAATGATATGTATAACAGCTTGATACACACCACCTTCAACGCAAATTACAACTTTAAATGGATTAAATCAATGACTACGCGTGCTTCAACTCGTCGATTCTTCTTCTTCTTCCCATCTTAATTCTTAAGTAAGTTTGGATTAAAAGAGCACACATACAAATCTCAGATAGTGGATCCATTTCTCTCACCGCAGTCGAGGCTCTGACATTTGTATAAACCCAAAAGAGCAATCATAAATAAGCTGACCCTAAACTAATTTGCTCACGCATGTATCACCCGACCATACATGCATTACATGTATTTTTTCGGAATGGTCCGCTGTATCACATGACTATATGTTCTCACACATTCCAAATGAAATGACTCTCTCCACCTACTCCTATATGTGTCTTTTCGTCTTCAATTATGCGCCCCTTGCTAAGGGCATCAGTCAACAATGCGACCATATGTGTTTTTCAAATGTTATTACTCCTTTCCCTGTGTGTCTTCGTCTTCATAAGCGCCCTTTGCTGCAAAACTTCACACAACACATAACATAATCAAGATGTTTGTCTCGCACCAAAATTCCTCTTCATCCGTTATGGATGACGAACCGAAAGTAAACAGCCTCCCTGCACCACCAGTGGATAAGGACGAACCTCAGGTGAACCTACTTTGTTGTTTTAACACATTTATGGTCGCATTATTTACTATTTTCGGTCTATGTTTTAGGCCTCTGAAATTGATTCCGAGGCTACAGGGGTTGGTAGTCTGATGGAGGAGTGGTCCAACGACTCGAGTGATGATGGTGATCCTGAAGAGGAACCTTGGGGCGCTGAATATGCTGAGGATGACAATGAGATGAGGATGAGGATGGGGAGGAAGAAGAGGATGAGGCGGAAGATGAGGATGAGGATGGGGAGGAAGAAGAGGATGAGGCGGAAGAAGAGGATGAGGATGAGGATGAACGTGTGGAAGAAGAGGACGAGGAAGAAGAGGACGAAGAGGAGGAGGAAGAAGGGGAGGATGAAGGGGTACTGGAACATGATCCCCTGGTGGTCGCCACTGCTCAACGGGCAT
>JAOYMZ010028322.1:0-17063 GCA_025802335.1 Pinguicula primuliflora | reverse complement strand
CGTTTTACCCGTATCTGCCCATTTATTTATATAAAAAATTAATTAAAAATATTTAATTATAAATGCGGGTTATACGGGTCCCGTCCTTTTTTAGTTTTAAAAAACCGGACTGCCCGTTTTGTTAAATGATTAAAGCCCGGACCGCCCGTTTTCGAAACTCAAACCGCCCGTATTCCCCCGTTTTCGAAAATGGGCTAAATGGTCCAGGCTAAACGGGTCCGGTCCGGGCAGAAACCTGTTTAGCCCATTTAGCCGGGACCGTTTGCCTCTCTCTAGCCGACAGTTTCCCCAAGTTTCCAATGATTCTTTGAACCGTGAGACATGTATTTTATCTAAAAGTCATAAATATTCATTTTCTCCTTCAAATATTCAGTGTTCTGCATATTTTTCCTTTAGTGTACTCTGATGTTTGGTATTTTGCTCCTTACGTAATAAGAGGATAGGATTTTCGTTATTTCACCTTATTTATTGATTATTGTTCTCGAATGACTTGGGTTTACTTTCTCCACCATATGTCTGAGGTTTTGGAAAATTTTACTTAGTTCTATCGTATAATACTCACTGAATTCAAAATCAAAATCCAGACTCTTAGATCTGATCATGGGAGAATTTGTAAACCAACAGATGCAAAAAATTTGCTCAGAAAATGGGATGCTACACCAAACTACATGTTCTTATACTCTTAAATAAAATGGTGTAGCAACACAAAAATTGTTTTTTTGTTGAGATTACACGAGCCCCTATATTTGAATCTATGGTTCCCAATTTTTTTTGGTCTAAAGTTGTATCTACCTCTATATATCTTGCCAACTGACTTCCGACCCAGATACTAAATTTTAGAACTCCTATACAGACCTTATCTGAGTAGTCCAAGTTCCTCCACCTGTAACTCTTATCCCACAAGTATTTGGATGTTTTGTTTATGTTCATGTTGTAAATATTCTAAATTTGGCCCATGAAAAATATGTGTTTGTGAGGTACAGGACATCTAAAAAAGGTACCAATGTTATAATCCTCATACACGTAGGATGTTTATCACTATTGATTGTGATTTTGTAGAGATTAATTATTTTTATGGTACACCTATCCAATCAAGGAGCCAGGGGGAGAATGGAAATAACTGTTATGTTCTTGATTGGATGAGTCCTTCCTTCAGCGAGCTGCCACATTCTACGGTTATGCCTCACGCACTATTGCTTCCTACCTTTTCATCCACACCTCTACCTACATTATCTTATGTGACTCACGCACAAGTTTTACATGAGCCAATTCATGAGTCAAGTAGACTACCCACCTCGGAACATGACGGTGATATGGTACAATCAGATTTAGCAGGACAACCCCAAGCATCTTCTTCAATGGATACTCTGATACATACGCTATCTCATGAACTGGTCTATTCCTTGTAAGCCGTGGAGACTAATCACAATGCAGGACTATGAGCCACATTACTCCCAAGTATACACTTCCAAATCGAGATAATAGAGGAATTGCAAGAAAGAAATTTATTCCTGAGCATGACCCAAAGATGAAGAGATATCCTATTGTTGATGTTGTGAATGAGAGTATGTCTGCAATAGCCCGCATTTACCACTGCTATCTATAGTGAGGTGATTCCTCACAATGGGATAGAAGATTGCATACCAAAAAAAGAAGTAATGAAGATTCTAGAATGGAAGCAGGCTATGGAGATAGAGATGAATGCTTTGAGGAAAAATGAAACTTAGGAGATATGTGATTTGCCTTTTGGGAATAAGTTTGTTGGCTGGAGATGGATTTATACCATAAATAGCATAGCAGATGGCATAATTGAGAGGTTCAAAGCTCGACAAATGGCAGAGTTATACTCAGACCTATGGAATTGATTATCCATAGACGTTCTGGCTAAGTTTGATACCATTCAACTCCTTTTTTCATTGGCTGCGAATTTGGATTGATATCTTTGTCAGTTTGATGTGATGGATGTCTTTCTACATAGTGGCCTGATTGAGAAGGTGTATATGGAGGAACCACCTAAGTTCACAACCAATTTATTTCTCGAAAAGTGTGTAGACCGAAGAAGACATTATATGGTCTAAAGCAGTCACCTAGAGCATGGTTTGGAAGATTTAATGTTGTTATGAAGAAGTATGAAAACCGTTAGAGCAACTTAGATTACACTTTATTCTTGAAGCATCGAGCCCAAGGTATCACCTAACTTATTATTTATGTTGATGACATAGTTATTACAGGAGATGATGGTGATGAAATTGAGTAGTTGAGAAAGAATTTGTTTCGAGAATTTGAAATGAAAGACGAATAAATGTTAGAAATATTTCCTAGGTATCGAGGTGATGCGATCTAAATATGGAGTCTACATTTCTTGGAGGAAGTATATTCATGATCTTCTTGCTGAGATAGGATTGCTGGAGTGTAAGCCAATTGATACACCTATGTTGCCAAATCATGGATTGAAAATAGTCGAAGGAGATAAGTTTATTAACAAGAGCAAATAGCAACACTTAGTTAACTTATCTATTTAGAACATACATGACTAGATTATTGCTTATGCTGTAGAGATTGTGAGTCAGTTTACGCATAACCTAAAGAGAATCGCAGAAATGACACTGGAGGCAACCTCGAAGATTCTTAGATAAGTGAAGGGGTCACTTGACACTGAAGTTTTGTATTGCAAACATGGATATATGAAAATAGAGACATATACTAATGCTGATTGGACTGGAAGTCCAGTGGATAGACGATCTACCTCTGGATATTTTGCATTCGCTGGAGGCAATCTGGTTATTTGGAGAAGAAAAAAACAAAAGGTTGTTGCAAGATCGAGAGTTGAAGCAAAATTCAGAGGAATTGCATAGATACTATGGCTTATCAAGGTGATGACTGAGCATTGTTTCCGCCCAAGTTTGCATGCCCATTGGTGTGTGACAACATAGTTGCTATCCACATATCTGAGAACCTGGTTCGACATGATCGTACAAAACATGTTGATATACCTCAAACAATGCTATAGGTTGTGTTTAGCGTTGCCTTATAAGTCACCTTATAAATCAATTCTGCCTTATAAATCAATTTGACAAAATACGTCTGTTATGTGAACGCTCACATTCTGCCTTATAAGGTGATTGATATGAAAAGGCATTTTTTAGTCTGATTAAAAAATAATGCGACTTATAAGTCTTTCATTTCAATTTTACCTTTCTTTATATATCTACATATATCTATCATGAGTATATTATCTTCATTCTTCTAAAATTTATTAATAATATTTAAAATAATAACTATTTATTAAAATAATAAATTAGAATTATTAAAGTTAAAATCATTTTTTTATTTAATAGTAATTGTGATATAGAATATTATCAAAAAATACAATAACAATATAAAATAATGTCGTTTATGTCATTTTACGAAAATCAATCACCTTATCACGTAAATTTGCGAAACAAGTCTAATCAAATCAGACACTTTATTAGGATACCTTATCAGTCATCTTATTAGTCATCAAGTACCTTATCAGTCAGATTTGCTAAACACAGCCTATGTCTGACAATCTAACTATCTTAACTTTTGGCAACGCTGGTGTCATGTCACTACCCAATCTGAAGGAAACTGTAATGCTAAAGGAAGGTCCGATATAAAGCATCTTTGCCCCAACCATAGCAACACAGGACAGGGTCCCTTGCTCCTATCATTGCACAAGTTTTTTAGGTAGGTAAATGGGAAAAATACTCATTCTCTTCCTCAGTATCCGAGAATTTGTACACTCCCGGTAGGGGGTCTGCACCTAACCCAAATGCTTCTATAGATTAGGCCTAGCCAAAGCGCTTTTGCTGGGACTTGAACTCGAAATCTCTTAGTCAAAGTTTCACCTGATTGCACAACAAGTTGATATATCTTTGTCTAAAGGTCATTGTTCCCAACAAGAAAATTAAAGATAATTTCCCTACTAGTGATTCTCTCTAATTCCATGATGAGGATGAGCCAACTGATAATGACGGCGAATAGGGAACTCTGTTTATCGTCAAAACAGGGTTGAGCTAATGGTTATGAAAGTAACAATTGCAATCACAGATCACTGGTTCAAATCCCAAGTCAATTAGAAGTTCCTTTATCTAAGTTATGGTCTACAGATAAGGAGGATGAATTGCTATCTGATCAAGAGGGGGTTTCAGCTCTGAATCTGAAGCCCCAACACCCAAGCACTGATAAGATGCTATTGGGGAGCCATCCACTAAAAAGAAGTTATCAGTAAAACCTAATGGACATTATTTGAGCTCCCCTCAGAAAACAAAATCTCAGACTGACCTCAGCCATTTCTCTACCTCATATATTTGGCTCTGTTCGAGAAGTAGGTCGCCTAAGCCGCTTAGGCACCGCCTAAGTGCTAGTATGTTGCCCTACGCCTTGCCCGAATTTGGTGATAAGATGCTATTGGGGAGTATATTTGGTGAGGATTTTAATGTAGTTTCTAACTTCAGATGATGATGCCTGGATTATTTTTTGTTTCAGAATTCACTTGCTTCTTTCGAAGCAATCATCAAAAATTGCTACCATTATGATGCCCGTACAATGGAACTTAGTAAACCAACAGCTACACATTTTCCTATAAAGAAGGGCTGCTTGTCCGGGCAGCCTTTATTGAGGAAAAAAAATGGGAACAGCAAGAAATGAGAAGAAGCATTAGGTTAAGCTGCTGCTTTCTTGCAGTGGTTTTCAAGCCAATCCATGGTAACACTCTTCGGCCTCTCGAGCGGCAGTCCTAGAGCTCGGTCCCAAATAAGCTACGAAAACAAAAGGCATGAAGGGAGAAGGTTGAAGGGAAGGATTATTCATTGGAAAGATTCTGCTGGAAGAATACAACAGTGATATGGAACACACCTGAGAGCATATGCCGATGGCTCTTGAAACGCCAAAGAGAACAGTGTAATATCTATACATTGTAAGTGAGGGGAAAAAATGTCAGCTACGGCAGCCTGCAAATCTTTATAACTACCGCGTCTTGCGTAATAAGGGCTGCAAATGTATACCTTGCTTCTGTCAAACCATAATAATTGAGCAATACTCCACTATGGGCATCTACATTGGGCCATGGGTTTTTCACCTGCAAAAACAGATACCACGCAGATAACCAACAGGGACTAATTTAGGGAACCAAAGTAAAAACGGAAATGCTATACATGCTCACACTTTTCTTATTTAATTGTGTATACTTGTGTGCTTAATTAAGTACACAAGTAGTGAGTATGTGTAGCATTTCCGGCGTAAAAATAGTGAAAACAGTAAGGATCTCTAGTTCTCTACATGTGATGAGCGGCCATGATGTGTAATATCACAATATTAGACGCAGGACGAAAGTTACCGTTGCAGCCACATTTAAACAAGGGAATGCAGAAAAAAAAAGGTGAAAGAAAACTAAGTTCAAGCAACTATATATAGTATGTCCAGGTCATAACCAACCCGCCCGTGAGCAAAAGGAAATTAAAGTATACGAATAAAACAATCTGGAAAAAGCAGTAAAGTTCTAAAAGTAAATTCCAGGCGTATAGTTGCTAAACTTGGTGGCAGACTTTAGTTATGAAAAAAAAAGTTATGAAATGAATTAGTCTACCTTTCCAAGCTCCAAAAGTATTGGGGGCACTACTTCATAGAGATTTGAAACCTACAAAAAAGTAAATAGAGAAGGAAGAAAATAGTTTAAGAACTTGCCAACAGAATAAATAATGTCCCGAGCATAACTAAGAGAATTATCAAGGGCGTAGTAGGTAACCAGTTTAAACAATGGATCCTCAGGTAAGTGTTTCAGCGCAAATTCTCGTTGGCATGTATATCGTGGATCAGTCTTGCGCAGAACTCCATGACCAAATCCAGGTACAACCTATAACATAATTACAATGATAAGAAAAGCATTCATAGAAATAAATTAAATGAAATCAAGGCAATCAGCTCAGCTGATTCGAAGGCTCGAAAAAGCAAAATAATCTATTGATCCACAAACAAAAGTGAAAACAGGATTAAGGAATTTCCTCATATTATACAGTAGAGAGTTGATAATGGTACATATCAACTGACAACAAAATAGGTATCGACGAATGGTAAGCATTACAGCAAAAGAAATATAGAATAGAGATTCTACATTTTGCTGAAAACTTTGAGAAAACGAACTCTGAACTACAGCATTATCAATGGCTCCAGCCCCAAATATGGTGGGGTCTCGCACTTACAACATTAATGATAATCAGGCATACAAAGGTAAGCATCAGAGTGAGGCATATGGTGGGGTAAAGATGGGGGGTGGGGGATTTTTATAATGTCAATGGATCTAATAATACTACCTTCCCACTGTTCAACGTCTTCCATACGTAATCTTTTAAATGATCTTTGCTGACATTTTCCCCACATTCTTCAACCACCGATTTAATCCAGAGCAAGACCTCCTGTAAGTATGCAACAAAATTAAAGCATGCGGTGAGTAAAGAATCCTCAGTTACCAGAACATTACCATTCATTCAGAACACTAACTGTAGTTAGTTTGGAATAATAAGCAAAACAAGAAATAGCAGCAGCACCTGATTAGCCAAGCCGTGAAGTGGACCAGCTAAGCCATTTAGTGCAGCAGCAAATGAGAGATAAGGATCAGAAAGTGCACTAGCAACCTGTGCCAAACACAGTATGTTCATGCAAGTATAAGAAAAATAAATAGCAAAGATACCTAACAGTTTCGTAATCAATAGCAAAGATACCTAACAGTTTCGTATTAAATATCAGAGAAAGCATGTTGAGCAAATTAAGTCATAAGCAAGCAGTAATGTTAAAGTAGCATTGTCAGAAGAGGCCAGCTGAGTGTCGTACTCTTTCCTTTTAACGAATTTCTCTCTTTCTGGAGTTTTGCCGAAAAAGTTTTAAGGAGGCGGAATATTTACCCACTTCACTTAGAGGTTCGGAT
Organism: Pinguicula primuliflora; assembly: GCA_025802335.1. Taxonomy (NCBI): domain Eukaryota; kingdom Viridiplantae; phylum Streptophyta; class Magnoliopsida; order Lamiales; family Lentibulariaceae; genus Pinguicula; species Pinguicula primuliflora. The sequence goes on along the minus strand of JAOYMZ010028322.1, from coordinate 10,120 downwards.
GAGTAGGAATTATTCACATTCAAATCTGAACCAGTAAGATTTTTCTTTTCTTGTAGGTTCTTTAACAGGTGTTACTATGTATTTTTTATGTAGAACATTACTAGGTATTTGTTGATGTTTTAGGGTCTTTTTCATTGGTCGAAAGCATACCCAATGTAACCTTTCCTACCATTAATACAACTAAGTGTGGGGGTCAACGTATATGAACCTCTATGGGACAAGGAAGGTCCGAAGGACTTGGATACCCATAGGTTACCAAAAAAAATACAACTAAGTAATTTTTGGGGGTAAAAAAGAAAAAAAAAAGTAGCAGCTGCAGAAGGATCATAAAAGAGTAGAATTATTACCAGATGACCAGTGTGAGCACTGACATTACCACCTTCATGATCACTGCAATGTATAGTACAAACATGCTCAAAATACAGAACAATAAGATGTTTAATGGAATTCTATAAATAGCTGATAGTATTTGTTTTATGGAAATAAATAGTAATGTCCTAAACACACAGCAAACAAGTAGTGTAAGAATTACTTAACAAACCTATGAATGGTGACATAAAGCCTCATAAGCTCATGCATGGCAGGATCATCAAACCCCAGCATGTGGGAAAAATTTGCTCCATAATCTAGGGAGTCATCAACTGGATTAGCTTGCCCATTCTTGTAAATCCTTGATATAAAAAAATGATACTCAGCAATTAGGACGAGTGTTTGTATGATCTTTGTTACTTATTCACAAGAAGGTGTAATTCACTTGCCAACCTGCGGTAGATATAAGAAGCGACAATTGGAACTTGAGCAATCAAATTAAGAGAGTCTTCATATGTTGGCTCCCAGTACCTGTTAAGGAGGCATCACCAGATTTATATGAATATGGAAACAGTACAACTTTTATTAAATGACCATAAAGCCAACTCACTTAGATTTGTGAATACCCTTCTCATACGCCTTCTGGAATTCACTTTTGACCTTAAGGAAAAGGCAGTGCAATTATTAGTTTGCATTGCATACATAAAGCCAAAATTGGCAATCCCATGATCTTATAAAACTCCAAATAGTGAATAAAAACTTATTCTTCCTCAAAGACCTTTGATAAATTACATCAACAGAGATAGATCTAAACATGCGATGCAAAGTTACATGGAGAAGATCGAACCAATGTAAGTCATTATACTATATTATCTTTAGGCTAAGAGAAATAAGCAGCCTATATAAGAGTAGTAGTTCATCTTTTCACCTGAAGAGCCATGACTCCAGTTGTAAACTGAGTCATTGGATGAGCCGTAATAGGTAATGCGTCAATTGTTTTATAGACATAATCTGCAACAACAGACAGAAAATAATTGATGAAAGTATAGCACATACAAAAGACAGAATGGCTTTGGGAGATACCTGTATCACCTTTCCAATTTTCAATATAAAAAACAGGATAATTAAACTGTCCAAGGAACTTCTTTACTCATAGTCATAAATGACTGGATAGAAATATGGATAGCGGTAAACTGGATGTTATGGGGCACAAGAAATGAGCTTCATTTCTGTGGCAACAAACTAACAGCAAGCAAAACTCTTGGAAAAATCCAATCTATGACATGGAAATGGTTCAAAGCTGTGGAGGAAAGTAATTTTTTGTATGGAATAGGTCAATGGATACAAGCAACTAGTCCGTGTCTTACGGGATGTAAGTAATGTAACCGTAAGACAGGACGAAAGTGGAATGATTGTAATCTTTTAGTTTGTTTATAAAAATTTTGTTTAACAAAAAAAACTTCTTTACTCATATCATGAGTTAACGTATTAAAAATTTAATTATATATACAGTCCAACTAAGAAGTTAGCAGGATGCAGAATGGATGTGGAAAGCATGGAATAGCAGCTGGAAAATGGTTTTTTAATATTCCACCTTACGCTTAACTACTAAACAGCAAATATAGGAAGAAAAGAACCTGGTACTATAGCACGATTTCTTAACTCCTTGGACAATGAATCAACCTGCTCTTTTGTTGGAACCTTATGTCGAGGAAGAAAAAGGAGGCAATCAGTTCCAACAAAAAATTAAGAGCAAGGCCAAGCAGAAATTGTAAAAAACAGTTAATACTTAGAGGCTCAAGAGAGTATCAATTATGAAGTAACTGTGTAGCATGTGGTTTGACTACAAGTTGCATATAATGGATGAATAGTCGAATAAAATTAAAGTATGACAAATCATAATTGAGACAAACAGTGATGACGATATAATAACAACAAAAGGAGTTAAAAAACAACAAAAGGAGTTAAAAACCTACTTTTCCAGTTAAAAGCAGCCAGAGGAGACCTTCAGGTAGTGGTTCTCCACCAGGCTTGGCAGCAGGTAACAATTTCTGGCATTCAGGAATAGACAAGCCCCTGAAGCGAATTCCCTAAGACAAGTAAGCAGAGACATATTCATCCTTGACAATGTATCGCAACATCTTATGCAAAGTATATTCAGGAAGGGTATATAAAACCATAGATTGGTTCAAAGGTGTGCACCTCTTCAGGATCAAGCAGCGATGTTTCCCATAATAATCCTGTCATTCCTCTCATTCCACCAAGTACCTTTCAACGGTGCGTACACAAATTAATTCTGGCACGACATCTTAATGAAACAAGAAGGTGATACCATGTCGACGGTGATATTTCCCAGCTGAACTTTCCCATATTCCGCTTTAAATCTCTTTAGGCGCTCCTGGGAAAAATCAGCAATGATACCATCAAGAATAAGATCTATGCAGTGTCTACTAGTACTACTACGTGACGATAGTGTTGAACAACCAACATGTGAAAATGAATATATTTCTCTTTTTTCTAGAAAACTAAGGAAGAACCGGCAATTCAAAGTATAGACCATAGAACTAATCTGCATGATCAACTAAAAATTTAATATTTTGTCCTTGAAAGATACCTGCTGTTCTGGAATCAATTCTTTCAATTGTGATTGGAGGTCCTGTAGAGAAAAAAAAAACAAATAAGTAAAACACGAGTTATAATAAGATCGATTTTAGAAAAAAAGTAATTTCCCAGAGACAAGATTAAATTGATCATAAAGTATAACCGTAAAAGAAGGTGCTAAGCCTATTCTGAATACTACCTACGCATTCTCATGATCCCAGTTCATAATGAGAATATCAATAACATTATAACAAATAAAGCATAATAATGCATCATCTAATTCCCATCACTTATACGAAATTGATATAATTCCATATTTAGAATACGATTTATGTGTCAGGAAAAAGTTTCAACATGGAGCTCAAATACCAAGTCGCCTTCAGTTGGGTGATTTTAACTAGTCACCATCACAAATCCTACATCCCATCTATGAGCTAACATTGATAAAGAGCAGGTAGTTGCACGCCAACGACGATTGCAGTATACAGAGTAATAAGAACTATTTAACACTTACAGCATCCAATGAGGTCTGGATTTGGAGTCCGCGAAAAGAACTGTACAGACCAGGCCTTTGAACCTATTATATTAGAAGCAAAATATTATGTTTCAAGATGAATTCAGAAAATATGAGAGTGTTCACTTTCAAATCCAACTTCATGACGATTGACGACAGTATAGGTTATATTATTTGAAACAACAAATCCCCGCTCCTATAAGCCCATTTCTGCACGTAACTACATTAAACACATTCCCATTTATCGTCTATTAAACATGACTGGAAAAAAAGGGACAGCTATCGGAAAACAATTACAGCGCGTGATCGCAGCTTGGACAGTAGCGAAACGCTCCTATGTAGTACCATTGCTCAAAAGTGTCAAATTTCACTGCAACAACAAATGACTTATTCGTAAACAAATCGATCACGAATTCCCCAAACTCGGTGGGATCAGCGGTATAACAAATAAATGAAATTGAATTAGTTAGAACGTGGATCGGATCATGCTGAAACCAGGGAATGAAACGAAATCCTTACATAACAACTGAAACGAGGTCGAGACGTGAACGGAAATGGTTAGACTTGCTGTGGAGATAAAAAAAAAGTAAGTACTGAATTCATCAATGGCTGGCTTGAGGCGACTTAAGCAGCTTCCACCACTTTTAGGGTTAAATACGTATTATCAATGTTTTCCCATATAAAATTAAATGTTAATAATTGGGTCTGTCTCTGTCTCTACAGATTACATAAAGATAAATTGTGAAGTCTCACCAAAAACAAACATTTCTCGGCAAATTTTTTTTGTTCTACCTCAAAAATTGATCCTCCAAAGTTTGGAATATTCAAATCTCGATCTTTCAAAGTCCAACTGTGATTAAAATTCTTAATCGCAAAGATTAAGAAATTTCGATTTTTGAAAGACCGGAAGCAATAACAAACCAAAAAAAAAAAAGAACAAGAACAGCAAGAATTTCCTACACCAAAACTGGATGGACAATGAAGATTGCCGAAGAAAGTGGGTAGAAATTATACAATTTTGCGGATTTTTAATTTGGGAGAATTTGATTTGACATTGGATTGGTAATGGTGTGGGAAAAGCTACAAATCGAGGTGGATGAATTATCTCCGGCCTTATACTATGACTCCCTCCTCTCCGTCGCTAAATTCTTCAAGATCAGCCTCCGGTTTAGGATCCAGAAACGACTATATTGATTCATCAACACGTCCTTCCTCATCTTCTTCAGAATCTTCCTCGTGCCGATCCCACTTTCGCCTCTCGAGTTCTTCATCACTGAGTCGCCAAACTAACTGCCCGACACCTGCTGTGGGCGAAGAATTGCTGCCCAGAGCGTCAAATACCTTATCCACACGATCCCTAAAACTCTCTTCCATTCGAATCTCCGTTTTAAATTGTGTTGCTATTCGGATTTGATTGTTCTGATTTGAATCTCCGTTTTTTGGTTTGTTCTTATTCAGTCCCGGTCTTTTAAAGATCGGAATTTCTTAATCTTTGTGATTAAGAATTTTAATCACGATCGTATTTTGAAAGACCGGAATTTAAATATTCTGGATTTTACAAGACTGGGCGGCCCTATCGATCTTTAAAAAACTGGTATATGACTTATCAATCAAGATAAATTTTGTGACAGAACAAAAGAAAATGTGCCAACATTTTTTAATTATAAAAAAAAAACATAAAGATAAGAGCCACCTGTACATTTTCCCATATTTGTGAATTTCACCTGAACGCTGCTTTAATTATCCTGTAAAAAACCAACCTTTTTTCCTCCATGGCGGCTTTGCGTCCGTCTTGCTGCCGTAGAATTCCGGTCTCTACTTTTAACTTGTCAACGTCCTGTTGTTCTAGTATTGTCGGCGTATATGTACCATTTAAAAATTGCGTAGAGACAGATCGCAAATTTGCTTCGTCTTTATCGTTTCCAGTTCTGGTCCAGAAATCAAGTTGAGATATGCTGAGAAGAGACGAAAGAAAGTAGAAAAGAACAAAAAACTGGGTGCCCAGTCTTAATTTGGTAAAAAGATGCGACCTTGCATGTCTAGGATTATCAAATGGCGACTGAATCTTCCGAAATTAAGCCCAGTAAGCGTTACCCGTATACTTTTTTCGTAATTGGTATTTGAGGATTTGGACTTTCTTGCATGGTAATACATTTACATGTGATCTTGGATGATGAGTTTTAGCAGCTTTGATTAATGGTTTTGTATTTTCTTCGAGCTTTCCATTTGCGAGTGCATGTGATGGGAATTGGAGTTGTACCCTGTCTTTGCTCTTTTTGACTCATGATTACAATTGTTGGATGAAGTTAGGACGTAATGGTGAATTTTATCTCAGCAGCGTTTCGTTGTTTGACTTCAATATTGCGATTGTGTGATATCATGATATTAAAGAGTTTTTGTACTCTTGGTTTGTTTTCAATCATTGTACTGGATTGTGCTTGATACTTGATTTTGATATCATGTTTTGTGGTGCACTTAAAATTTGGTTAACTCCGTTTTTCCTTTGAGATGTTTGCCAGATAGAAATTGATGTGGTAAACGTTTGAGCTATTATTTTTCATTTTCTAGTTCGTAATATCGATTGTCGGGTCATATCTATACTCTGGGGACATTGTTTTCCTCGTTGTAGGTTGAGGATGTGGTTATAATCCTTGCGATTTCTTTCGGGTTAAGTGTACAGCCATGTCCTTCATTCGTCATACAAAATCTGAATTACTCGCTCATATGGATGGAGCCATGTCGTCGAGGACATATGCTACTTCGTGTGAGACGCTTCAAGAAGATGCAAGGAATGATAATCCTGCTTCTTATATGTTGGTTGATTCATTTGGGCGGTTACATACTTATTTAAGGATATCATTGACAGAACGTTGTAATTTGAGATACCAATACTGCATGCCTGCTGAAGGTGCTGAGCTTACTCTTAAACCTCTTCTTCTATCTCAAAATGAGATTATCCACCTAGCTGATCTGTTTGTCAGTTTTGGAATCAGCAAAATTCGTCTGACTGGTGGAGAGCCGACGATCAGGAAGGACATTGAATAAATCTGCCTCCGGCTCTCAAACTTGAATGGATTAAAGACACTTGCTGTGACTACTAATGGGATAGTTCTAGCAAATAAACTTCCGAGGCTAAAAGAATATGGACTTGACTCGCTGAATATAAGTTTAGACACGTTGGTTCCAGCAAAGTTTGAGTTTATGACTAGACGGATAGGGCATGAACGTGTAATGAAATCTATTGATGCTGCAATAGAGCTGGGATACAACCCTGTCAAAGTATGTTCCACGGATGTCTGATATTTTTCGTTGCAGGCTTCACTCACCACTTTTTTTTTATCTTTTTGCTGTCAAATTTTTCAGACGGATAATCACATATGTTATGTGCATTTATTTTAGGTAAATTGTGTCGTGATGCGGGGATTCAATGACGATGAAATGTGCAATTTTGTTGAGATGACACGTGAGAAGCCAATCAATATCCGGTTCATTGAGTTCATGCCGTTTGATGGGAACGTCTGGAATTCGAAGAAACTTGTTCCTTATTCTGAGATGTTTGATATTGTGGTAAGGTAGAATTCTGCATTTCCCCTTTTTGGCTTCTGTAGATATATCCTCACACATAGCCTAAGTAGCTGTATATTTACTGAGCAGGGTAAACAATTTACAGGGCTTGAAAGGATCCAAGATGCCCCAACGGAGACGGCAAAGAACTTCAGAATCAAAGGTCACCAGGGTACAATCTCATTCATCACCTCAATGACAGAGCATTTTTGTGCTGGTTGTAACCGGCTGAGGCTCCTGGCTGACGGGAACTTCAAAGTTTGCCTATTTGGTCCTTCAGAGGTAAACCTTTGCTTCACACAACCCTTTGATCTAAATTTATTGAATGGATGGAAGCTCAGTTGAGCAAGTCCTCACTGTTAGTTACAATCTCCTTTTATTTCGTCGTCATGGAAAATCTGCATTCAGGTTAGCTTGAGGGACCCCCTGCGCGGTGGCGCTGATAACGATGAACTGAAGGCGATCATAGGAGCAGCAGTAAGTAGAGCTCTTCGTGACATTGCAAGCACTACTGTCTCCCGTCACCGCATCTCTTTACAGCACACATAAAATGTGCACTACACGTATTGAAATATCCCACAGAGATTTCAAACCAACTTAAATAGGAATATGGTGCTACAATCTATCACCTTGAGCCCATAGTTTGAATCAGACTAGCTTACTTTTTCCTATTTAAGTTGGTCCACACACGCGCATCTACGCACACATGATCCGAGCCGGGTCTGTTTTCTAACACTCTTTTGAGTTGTTCTTTCACACATGATTAGGCAGCAACACTTCATCAAAGTTTCCTTTAACAATATTGACTTCATATTTATGTTCAAACTTTTTTATCGAATAAACCAGGTGAAAAGGAAGAAAGCAGCTCATGCAGGAATGTTCGACCTCGCAAAAACTCCAAACAGGCCGATGATACATATTGGCGGCTAGAGACTACTCCTGAACCGTTTTGAACTACAGGATTACGTAATATTTGGCTCACCCAGATTCTGTGTTGGATTTTCTTGTTTCCATATTTGCTCCATTTATATTGGGTGGGTGATTGACACGGCCTTGTTCCCAACTTGCAGAAGATGATGTATTTGTTTGTTCCTGCTCTCGATGGAAGAATTCTGGAATTTGGATTCAACTTGTTGGTGTAACTTAATATGGTATAATGTGTATAATGCTCTTATACTGGAATTGTAAACTTCCAGTTGGGGAGATAGTTCAGCAGTATTAACAGTACCGGTACCGGAAACCCGACCAAAGTCACTTTAATGGCCTTGCAAATGAGGAACTATGGCAACATCATTCTCTTGTGCGGTGTGAGTGCGACCCACGCTATCTACTCGTCTTACTCCTGTTTCATATGAACTATGGATGAACAGCATAATCTAATCTCGGTACTCTTAGCTTTATGGTGAAAAAGAAGATTGATTATGTGTATAGGATTTGAGAAATATGGTGAAAACGAAGATTGAATATATGTAACTATGGTGCTATAATGTTCGATGAGTATCATATATTTTCCGTATAAGTTATTTTATACGCGTACCTGTGCACATGTTACCCGAGCTCAGGAAGTCGTGTTTATTTTTAATATGATATCGCAACGAACGATTTACGCCCCAAAATTGTCCATGGGGAAAGCCTATTGATCCCATGATGGGATGTAGCCTAAATTGAGCACTGCTTTTGGGGTTCTTGTTATTGTTTTCGGACAAGTCCCCATATTGGCCCCACAATGATTTTTGGGCCAATTGGGCTACAATCAATAATATTTCGCTCAAGATTTTAATGAAAATAACACAGATATTCCTTATAAGTTGACTGATATGCGGCATGTACACATGTGTACATGTGATCCAAGCCCAGAGAGCTGGATTTATTTTATAACATAATCATTATTCTAATCTTTGTGAAGGAAACACCACATCATTGGTTTGAGGTTCAATCGGCGGAGCTTTTAGCATCATTGTGACTCGCCAGTGGATAGATAAATGATGGCTCACACGCACACATTTACATGTTAGCTCATCCCACAGAGTTATGTCTATTTTCTAACATGATCGATATTCTTATATTTTGCGAAGGAAACGGGTGACCTTCAGCGAACCTATCATGCACTTCTCCAGCACATTTTGTTCATCTCCTCCACCACAAACTCCTCGAAATAGACATTTCGCGCCTCTCCTCTGCCAGCGACTCCTTAACAAGGATCTGGAGGCCATAGAGATGTGTCGCGCATTTGGAGGCAATTGTCGCGGTGTCACAGAGGCTGTTAGCGGATATGTATTCATCGGCAATCGTGGTGGTGTTGAATGCAACGCTCGTTTTTTCAGAAAATTATTAGAAGGTGAGATACATAAAAACACTTTCAGAAAAAGTTCTTATAATCACAATTATAATTTTAAGAACGTTGTGCAAAAAAATGCATTTACATGTATGGAACCAGACTGTGCACAACCCTTCCGTGGCACTATTCATTTTCGGAATTTGTCACACTATTAAAAAGATTATACATATAAGACCAAAAACTTCATATTCTGGCACTGTTCCCGACGACTTCATTACCAAAAATTCCTAAATTCTTTTTCCTTGGGTCTAGTAGTCTTTAATATGATTTTAGAATTTCAGGGTTTAAGATTTTTCAATGTTGTGGCCAATTTTAAAAATAGGTGGTGACACTGTGCACAATATGATTGTGTCTCTAGGTGTGTGATAATGTGCTTATGTCACATCTCACTAAATTATATCATATTTCAACATATGTGACCAACCAAATAGATAGCAACTTAACTTTTTTTTATAGGTAAAGGTATCAAACTTTGGACTTCCACATTGAAAGATATCCAACTCACCAGTTGAGCTACTTGGATTCGATAACCGCAACTTAACTAATAAATACTTCTAGAAATTAACTAAAGAAAAATGGTTACTGTATCAAAAAAATTATACAGAAAAGATATCAAATTTTTTTGGCAATTTTTGGGAACCAAAACTAAATATAAGATTGGTTCTTTAATACTCGCATAGTCTGATAATAGAGTTTGGTGGCGGTGATTTAAAATGACCAAAAAACTTTGGTTTAATAGTTTTGCACATAAAATTCATATTTTTAGTTTTTAGGATTTTTCACCGAGTGAAGCC
>JAOYMZ010028311.1:0-17065 GCA_025802335.1 Pinguicula primuliflora | reverse complement strand
GGGGGGGGGGGGGGGGGGGGGGGGGTCATTCCCAGCCATACATCAATCGATCTTTTAGGTGAATACCATCAGACATTACCCTCCACTCGCATGAAGACGGATCGCATTTTGTTCTTACGTTCTTCGCATTATATACTTCAATGGCTCTTTGCAGCACACCCCAATGGAACCGACAAAAGAATAGAGTCACAAGAGGTATTTTGCAGAAGCTAAACTCGAATTTTTGATTTTTGTATAGTGTATGATTACCCAAATCATCATCACCGGACGCACAATGCACCACCAAAGGCTCAGAATTTGGAGGGAGATCGTTGGCAATTGAAACTGTCTCTTTAAATGTGGGAAAACAACCTCGGGTCTCCATGAATAGATCCCCCAAGAGGATGAACACAATGAGAAGAACATATTTGAACATTTTGCCGAATTTTAAGGGAGATATAGTTGGTGCTTCAGTAATGTTACTTGTAATGGTGTTTGATTACGTCTATATATAGACAACGAAAAATTTTGTTAACAAAAAAACATTCATTATTTTTTTTTACCATTTTAATGTGAAAAAAATCTTTATTTTATGATTAGTACCCAATCTATATATTTCGTAAATGAAAAATTAATGTTCTATTGACTGACACATTTTAGTATAGTAAGCTGTATAATAGTTTGACTTTGAAAATTTTAATTTTCAAATGTTTGAATGAATATTATAGCAACTGAATAAGGAAATCAAATTATTATTATTTTTACTTTACACATATATATTTGCATCTATTGGACAAGGGAGCATGCTGTATCAAATTTTGGTGTGCAAATTTCAGTATTTAAACTTTTTGGTTAATTTAAATAGTCCAAAACAAAATTATTAATCGCCTCTGCAATTTGTGTTAGGTTTGTACTCCGAAAACATGTCACTTATTTTAGTATTGATCCGAAAAGGTTAGATTTACCATCCAAGAAAATAAATTTATTTATATAATCCTTTGAAAATAAATTCATTTATATAATCCTTTGAAAATAAATTCATTTAAACAATGCCATCAAAAGCAAATTCATTTATATAATCCTTTGAAAATAAATAAACATGACTTTTTTTAATCAATTTATATCAATTCTTCAAAATGCCGGTGTTCACATATGACATAATCAATGAGGATGATCTCAACATATGGTTGCACATTTTGTTATGCTGCAAAGTCAAGATCTCTTGAATCGCCTTCACTACTTTGGTTAGGCTTTCAACTACGATTTCCGTCCTGTATTGAGAAAAGTAATCATTATTGGCTAGAAACTCATTAGCACCAAAGGTCTCAATAGCTACTTTATAATTGCAAAGAATGGCAAATTTTACCTAAAATTCGGGACTTAATTTATTTTTGTTATTGATATATGTTATAGATATAGAGATTGGAACAGTTTTGTATGGATAAGATATTTGTACCCGCCGGTCTCTACCTCTATATAAAGAGGATTACAGAGAATAACAGAGACACAGTTTAACGTGCTTCTCATCTTCTCCTTTTCCTTCCCGTAATTCTTGAGATTACAACACGTTATCAGCACGAATTGCTCTTCTGCATATCTTCTCCATATCCCTCAAGATTTCGATGAGATTCAATCTGTTGAGGAGGTGCTGTAACCCCGAGTTAGATTCTGCACCATACCTTTTCTTGGATTGCATGCCTATGGATGACAAACAATTACAATACAAGGATCAAAATTTCCGACGGCGTTCCCGGCCATTGAATGAGGCGGACAAAATCCACCGGACGTGTCTTCAATTTACTTGCACGCCGGCAAAGGATCCCCGCATAGGCATTTATTATTGAAATATTCATTCGCTTCAGTCAAAGCCTCAGGCAAACTCCCCATGATCTGATTGTGATTTCGATCCATAGACGTCAAGCTATCGGGAAACACCACCGTCGGCATGTCAAAATCCAGCCTATTCCTCGAACAGATCCACAATCTGCACAGTCTTATTCTTCACAAACAAGAACGAAGCATCTCCAGTGAGATTATTCCTAGTGAACACCAAAGACGTAAAGTTCAAATTCCCCAGGCTTTTCGGTATGGATCCGGTCAATTGGTTGTGCGAGAGGTCGAGATTCGGTACTTGCCCCGACGAATTCCCACAGTGAAACGGGGATTGCGCCGGTGAATCTGTTCCGATCGAGCTGTAGGGTGAGGAGATTACGGAACTCCGAGTACGATTGTGGGATTGAGCCGGTATGGCTGTTGAACTTCTATCTCCAAGATTAGCCGCCCTTAGAATTGAACTTTCCCCTAACCATGTGAGTGAGGGTTACTTTTGGATTTCTGCATTCAAGGTTGATTACACACGATGCCGATCTTTTATCTTCACCTCAGCTTGCAAAGGCATCGTGTATATACAATCAAGCAGAATCGCAAAGGCATCGTGTATATACAATCAAGCAGAATCGCAAAGGGATTGTTCATCCACTATGTGAAGGAGTATGGACTCCACGCTTTCTTCCCTTTTGCCCTCATCCATCCCCACGTAGTGATCTGGATGATCATATGGAATAAAAAAATTTAAACACTAAGAATATGGGTTTGAAGTGTAAACTTGTAACAAAAGTTTTTAGAACACAACAAATTTAAATTGGTAATCGATAAAATCGTCCCAAATGATATTTGAGGTCAATCGGGCCGTCAGAATTTCGCAATATATCAAAATTGATACACCAAAAATTCACTAATAAATATCATTGTTCTCTTTGAGTGTAATATATCTGATTTCGGCAAGTTTAGCCAACCTCAGGCTGCCAAAATAAAAATCAGGAGAGATGGTATAAGAAGATCTGAGCACCCCGTTGCAGAAGTGATCTAGACCTCTGCCAGTAGCCACACTTGAAAAGTTGTGCACAAACGGAACATATAAGGAAGATTTATGAAGTAACAACTTACAGTTAACGGTATACCCAGGGGCGAAGCTACTTGAGCCCAGGGGGCACGTGCCCCCCTAACAAAAAAAACTAAAAAAATATTGTAGTGCCTTCTTCGGTTAGTACGTTGACTAATTCTTTGTTCTGTTATTTTTATTCACATTTTGTTATTCAGTCATGAATTCTGATGGTTTAGCTAGATTCTTACATTATTTTAATGACTTTGAATATGTTCAGTTGAAGTAAATACTGGATTTGTTTCTGATGAACGTAGGTGTTTGATGAAATAGCTAATACAAATGTATTCAAACTTTTTATATATTTTCTCTCGGATTTTACTGTGGATTTTGAATATATTTTTTATATTTCTCATTAGAGCTAAGGCTTAATGAGTTTCAACCCAGCTACAACCCTTCCATTATTTAAAATATAAAATATAAATAGCCAAACCATCATTTTTTTAATGGATGTTTCAACCAAATAATATAAAATATAAATAGTCAAACTCTTCCATTCAAATTCAATAAAATCAATTATCTTATATAAAAAAAGGTGACTCTCTTTATCTATAAAAAATAGAGATTATTATCGAAATTGCGCCCACTAGCGAAAATCCTGACTTCGCCACTGTAAGCTGTAGATGTTTTTTTTAAAGTTTTATGTCCATAATTTAACCAAAAAAACTTACTATCCAAACAGCCCATTCTAGAGTTCCGCCAATTCTTCCTATAAATATGCAAGTTTTAGTTTAGGGTTGAGAGGGTTGGCAGTAAATCCCTCTACAGGAGATCTGAGATCTCAGATCTCTTCAAACTAAGGGATTTTTATTCTTATTGAGAGTCGAGAGATGAAGAGTCTGTTGTGGGGGATGTTGGCTGGCTCGATGCATCCACAGTTTTGTTCTTCCTTTTGATTGAAAAAAAATGTGAAGGCATCGGACCAGGCTTCATTCCTCTCAAAGGACTTTCATCAAAGACTTTCAGCAATTCCTAATTAGGGTTTTCTTCTTCTCTTTCCATGTTTCGCTTGGCTTGGCTTGGATCTGATCTGAGCCAAGCTTTTGTTTTACAGGAAAACCCTAATAATGTTCCATGTCTAAATATTTCATTTCATACTTTCGAGATCAGCGATGGATCTGTTCTGTGAAAGTGCCAAACTTTACTTCAATGATTTGGTCAATAATTAACAACTTTCCCACAATGTTTTTTGTGCAGGAGGAGATGAATAGGCAAACTCTGAGTTCTGTGATTGATTCTTGCTTGGAAAATAAATGGTAAATTGTATTAACCTTTTTCACCCTTAGTTTTTTTTTTTGGCTAATAATGTGGACAAAAAGCCTCCCCTATACTATACCTTGAGACTGAAGTTGACTTGCTCTACTTGTATGATTATTTGCCTATTGCAGGAAAAACTGGTTTTTCTGCTGTCAGATGTTAATGCAGCTGTCATGTTGGGGAAGTCACATTACCACAGAACCCCAAAGTTTATTTTTACTTTTTTACTTTGGGTTGGTTTGTTGTTGTATGGATAATTTTTTTTTGATAAATAAAATTTTATTTATTTACTTTTTGACACAAAAACATGTCTCCCCTTCTATACAGAGTTTACAATATGAGTTTACACTTTACAGACACATTGTAATGGATCTCTTTTTTTTTTGGTAAAGCAAAATTTCCAATAACAAAAGAAGTGTTACATGTACAAGTGTTCGTAGCAGGCAAAAATTATACACATCCTTCTAAACACGTCAAAGGATTCCTGGTCCAATCGGTGATCGAATAAACAAAATCAGCTTTAGCCTTGCTCTTTATCCATATTTGTGTTCTAATGGATCTCTTTCCCGTGCTCCAAAATCTATCACCAGGACTCCTTTGCTTTGAGAGTTAGCCACAGTTTGAGTTGCGTCTCTTCTATTAGTCTCTCTACATCTAGCGGTTCATCCCTGAAATTTTTCGCGTTACGGGCCTTACAGATTGACCGGCAGGTTTGCTGGAAGAAGGTGTTGCCCAATTTCTTTCCGCCATATAATTGTGAAGCCGTCGTGTAAAATTGTGGAGTATCTTCAATTTCGGAAGAATCTGGAGTCTGTATGGCTAGCCATTGCGTCAATTTGCACAATATGTGTGGTGTAATCCATATTTGTGTTGTATGGATAAACTAATATGTTCTTCTTGAGAGAAGGGAGCTCACAATCTTTAATGGAAAACAAGGGATGGAGCAACACAAATACATCTTTTTTTTACACCATAAACTTTTTTCCAATTAAAAATACTTCGTATTTTAAAGAAAAATTGCTCGACACTTCGAAGCTGAATCCAATTCTAATACATTTAGGGAGGATTGTAAATAAAAAATTGAAAATCATGGGCATCACTCCCTTGTATGGATTCCAGGAGAGAGGACTGAGTGAAGGAGTGTGTTCCATATCTGGCTTCCCATATATCTAAAGCTCTTGCAAGTTTGTTTGAAGAAGTGCTGTACTCCTGAAGCTTCAAGTTGTGTTGTCGTCTGAAGTGACTTCAAATATCTTCGATCTCATGCTTTATCCGCTAGTTACCAAGATAACTTTGGAAATATATCATGTAATGGAATTGTTTAAGCTCATTTTGATAAATAAATCATACCCAAAACAAGCAATTACAAAATCATGACCGCATTAGATTAGATAGATCTTCATGAATTACAGTATAAGATCTGTTTGGCTCTTGATCTTTGCCATTTGTTTTTTGTCTTCACATAATAGTTGTATTGTGGCGAAGCATACGATGCTTCGAACAACTTGTTAGGTATTCAGCGATGAATTTTCAAACACTACGTAAAGAGAGTTGGCTGTGCAAACCAAGCATGTGGTCATTAATATGCATACAATACAAAGATTCCTGAAGTTTTGATTTGATTAGTTGCGATGCCAAAAAAGTACATTAATTGCTGCATTTTATGTGAGAGTGTGGTGTGTATTAAATTGTGTGCAGGGCATTAAAATCCGTGAATTTGGAGGCATGGTAACCGAGGAGAATTCATTACCGCGATGACAAAATCCAACCATTTCCATGCTCTATCTATTCAATGCCGAATGAAAGGTTAAATCAGCGTTCGAGAAAGTGATGGTCGGTTCATAGGCGTCAGGGCTCATCTAACATCTAGGCGATCTAGGCATTTCTAAGCAAATGCTTAGGCGATATTTGAACAGGGCGAAGAGCGACCGCCCAATGCCTAAGCGTTGACTAGACAAGTTAGACAACCGTCTTCTCGAACAGAGGGTTCAATAGACATCAGCTGATCAAATTTGGATAGGAAAAATCCGGATTTGGGAGTATACAGTGCAAAAAGAATTGTATAGTGTGCAGTGCTCTCGTGGTACTACGAGATTGGCCGGTCAGCGGGTTCGTGCAAAAATGTTAAATACCGATCTACCTGCCACACCGATCTCGCATCGCCACATAGGCATTGCACACTATACAATTCTTTTTTCACTGTACGCCCCCTAAACCCGGAAAAATCTATAATCTATTGTTACAGAATGACAGAATATTGAATTGTTGGTACTTCATCAAAACCAGAGAAAGAATCTGGATCCAAAAACCGGAGGAGAAATTTGAAACAAATCCCGTGGGAGACACAAGAATGTTCCATGTTGAGAACTCAAACTTTTTTTATAAACAAAGTTTTTATTTCCAAAATGTTGTTTACATATTTACGACAAAGGGCTCAATTTTGCCCAAATTACAAACCTTCCTACTTCTTCTTCATCCTTGTAGACGCGATAGAAGTAGGTATGGGTTTTTCGACCATGAATCGAAACCGGCGATATTGACCTCTGCTCCGGCGATCTAGTATCTCGCCGTATCTTTGATGTGCCAGACGATATCATCTATTCTGAATTCAGTTCCCTCAAAGACGATCTTGTTTCGAAGCGTCCACACATGTCATATGAAGCCCATCCAAATCGCGATCCAGTGGCGTTCAATTACATGGTGTGGTTTGTTGGCGATGAGCATCTCGAACGATGCAAGTAAGCATATATCCTCCTGATTCAGCCAAGTGCCAATTTGCTTCCAAATTTCCTTTGTGACCGGACATTCATGAAATAAATGTTCTATGGTTTCATGCAGAGCTGCATTTGGATCGGAGTACCTGTGGTTGCATAGACCGCAATTCACTGGAGCTTCTGGGGGGATGATTTTTCTATGGAGCAGGTTCACCCTTGTTGGTAAGCCATTTCTGAAAATCCTCCAGATTAGGATAGCTATTTTCTTTGTTATTGTCTGATTCCAAAAATTATGCTAACGTTGGAGCTCAGTTATGTATAATTGTTATTTCTATTTATAAAATAAAAAAAACATTGTGCATATGAATACTTCAACTTTTACACGTGGATTATTTCCAATATAAAAAGTAAAACAATCATCTCAGCACAATCCCTATGATTTCATTGATCAGGCAAAGGTAAACTATCACTTTATCCCAAATTTAGAGAAAAAGTAGTATAACCTTATACTTGAACATTCTTCATGATTTACATGTTAAACCTCTTTGTTCCCTTAAAGTTAAATCTCATTACATTTTACATGTTAAGGAAGAAGCAGTTTAATTGATGAAATCTCATGAAACATACAAAATATTTACCAAGCATAAAGATCAATATCGAGCAAATCTACGTGCAAAATCTATTATATTTAGGATCGAATATAACGACAAAACCCTAAATCATAAACGGTAAACCATCCCTTCGCCAATGATACATCTATTTTCCTAGTTACTCACCATGAATGACAATTATTTCCCTCAATTTCTTGAACAAAACCCTCTCTTAGTCAACAAGTGGGACCATAAAAGAGAGTGAAATATTACGAGTGTTATAAATGCAATGTTGTGTTTGACCAAAAGGAGACACAACACAAGAAGAAGAATTACCAACACTAAACCGATTCACAAAATGTTAAATGCTTGCATAATACTACTGTCTCTCTATATATCTATTCATATTCATACGAACAAACAAACAACACCTGTGACATAACACAGGTTCCTCTCTTTCTCCAAGTTCCAATCTTTCAAACCCTCTCTGGATTTTTTTTGTTCTTCATTTCCTCACCAAAATCTTGCAATGGCAGAAGGAATGATGAATAAAATCCATGTGTTGCTCGTGGAACATGACATGAATAGTTGTGCGCAGACTGTAGCAGTCTTGGAATACTTCTCTTATATTGGTAACTTGTAAATATCTATCGTTTGTTTATTTGGCAACTTGTATCATTGAATGAATGAAGCTGTTTTCATCTTGTTTCCTTTGTTGTTGTTTTTACAGTGACTCCTGTGCAACTTGCATCTCAAGCCGCAGCCCTTCTATGCGAGGGCGGGCATCCATTCGACATGCTAGTTCAGAATATCAACTCGCCTGATGCACATGGATACATACTAATTATAGATGCTATCAAATTGCAATTGCCAGTCATTTGTGAGTTTCATCATATCTCAAGTCATTTTTGGGAGGGGAATGTTACCATTTACGACCGGAATAAATAAATTTATGTAGATGTAATGTGAAACAAATATGTACGATCGGATACGTAAGTAAGCTTGTCGTTAGATATTGTCGGGAGCGGGAGCTAAGGGGGCCGAATCCGGTTGTTTTGTTATTAATAATGTTTTCTTCCTAAATTTGCAATCTCACCATCTTTAGCTTATTTCTTAATCTAAGTGCTGGTGGATGAGGAAGATACCGTGCTAACCAAGACCGCGCTAGAGAGCGGTGTGTTCCTATGCGTGAGACGGCCTATTTCCCCCGACATGGCCAAGTACCTATGGCAATACGCCGCTAGAGAAACTCTTACTCGCTTCGCATCGATGGGATACCGCAAAAACGGTGGCCAGGGACTCGAAAACCACGACGAGGGAGAAGGGGTGAGGTATATCCAAGACGGTTGTCACCGGAAGAAGGTTTGGACGGAATGGAATGAGGAACTACATGACAAGTTCATGGAAGCCGTACTTGTGCTTGGAGAAGGGAGTAAGTCCTCATGAGTCATGTTACCAAACCTTTTTGTGTATTAGGGTTTTGTTTCAATTTAATGTGAAAGTGGTATTATAATAAATAGTGTCATTAACTATACTTTTTTTAGTGAGTGAATCATCATGAAGGGGCGGTGGTTTGGACAAACAAACTCATTCAATTACTTTTTGGTGGTGAAAAAGTTACCTTTTTTTTTTGTTACATGGGAGGGTGTCAGGAGAGGAAATATTTTGTTGTCTTGTTGTATTGAATGGTCTTAAGTTTAAACTGTTTCCCTTTTGCACAAAGACCAATACTACGTTATTCATACCACTTTTACTTAATTTAGTATAAGTGGTCAAACGACATCGTTTTATAGCAGATTTCTTTTTTTATTTACTTAATTAATCAAAACGACATCGTTTTGATACCTGTACTCAATTGAGTATAAGTTGTGTGAGTATACGAAGTATTCTTGTTTGCACAAAACCAGGATGCTATCCCAAAGACATACTTGACCTGATGAAGGTGCCGGGGCTCACAAGGATGCAAGTAGCCAGCCACCTGCAGGTAATGTTTTACTAGACTCGAGAGGTAAATTACGGGTGCAAGTTGCCAAAATTGAAACGCGTATTCATTTGTGTGTGCATTGAACATATCCCTATATGTATATAATGTACAATATAAATATATGATTTGGCTTAGTGTTCACTTTTTAAAACTGTGAACTTCCTCTAGGTCTTGTGCCGGTTTATGAGTTGCCCATAGGGATGGCAATGGGTCGGGACAGCTGACCCGTCCCAGACCCGTCCCAGACCCGTCCCACTGGTGTAGGAGGAGGACCCGCCCCGCCCCGTGGAGCCCGGTTCTATTATTTGGGTCGAGTAAAACCCACCACATATAAAAAAAATGAATTTATTGAATTAATATTACAAAAAAATATATAAAAAAATAAATGTTTAGACTATAAATAAATATAAAAAATAATTATATATTAATTTAAAGGGCATGACGGGTCTGGAGCGGGGCGCTCACCCTTGCCCCGGAGCCTACGGGGTGGGCCGGACCTGCTCCACGGTAGATGTGAATGAAGCACACATTTAGTTTGGCCGTATGTTGATTGGCAAAACGAAAATATAAGATTAGTTATAAAATCCTTGTGTTAAGAAAAATCGAAATTGGATCCTGAATTTTATTTTATTTTTCTGAATTTTAGTTTTGGCTGTTTTGCTGAGCAAAATTAATCTAAAATCGTATTCATATAAATTTAAATTGCAAAACCTTAAACTTAAACCAAAAGATTCATTTTAGGTTGCTGAATTCAAAATGAAAGATTTTTTAATGAAATTCTCGTAAGAATACATTTCAATTACGACAATGCACGAAAGTTCATGTACGATTCATGCCATATATCATTCTTCCTCCAATCCTTCCCCTGCATCGATCCACACTAACTTCCTTTTCATTGTTATTCCAGAAATGCCGCACTGGTTCATGGCTGCCCCCGAACATCCGTCGTACCAGGGCCACTCGTCAACAATCGACCTCAACCAGTGGCCGATCAAGACGCAATAGATTCGGCAGCATGCCTCATGCACCCAACAACAACAACAATCTGGCTTAAAATCAGAATCAAGTCGAGGCTCAACCTAACCCTCAATTCCGAATGAACAACCACCCAGTGCCAGATGCAAACATGAGTATTGGAGATAACAATGCCGGAGAATGGGGATTTCAATTACAAGAGGGTATGATCCATTTCGAATTCGAAAATCAAACAGAATACAACCCGATGAATCGAGCTGGGGTTGAAGCCTTTAACATCGCACATTATGATCTGGGGATAGGCTCTGCTGAAGAACAACGGGGTGGGCAACAGAAGATGCAGATGCAAGTGGACGAAAGTTTTGTATATCCAGCTCTTGATTATTCCATGCAGAGAATGCAGTACAGTGAAAGCATGCAAGGAATGGATCTCGATCTCGATCTCGATCTCGATCAACAATACTTCAACCAGCAACCACCACCAGGTATGCCATTCTTCATGATAACAGACAACAGTGTTGTTTTTGATAATGTTCTTTCCCTTGCCTAAATCCATCATATATCTAATCGAATTTTTGCCCTATTTGCAGGTCCATATCCATTTTGACAGCACTGTGGTTTATAGTAGAACGACTGGAAAAACTACCTTATTTTCTTCTCTCACCTCTATATGTGTTTTGGCACTGACAAGAAACCTGAGAGCTGTAATATGAAAAAATTTCAGGTCACAAATGTTAGGTGTCAAATAAATAAGTTATGTGAGGAATTCTAATTATGACTGTCAGATTTAAGTATTAGATCACAATCTCGACGGATATGATTAGAATTCGGTACATAACTCATTTATTCGACATCTAACTTTCGACACCGTAAGCTTATCTATTGTAACATTGTTAAATTAGAAACAATATTTTCCCTTTGGTTGGAGATGACTATGTTAGATCATAGAGTGCCATGATAAACTGTCATATGATATATGAGATTGGCTATATTGTTATGTTCCTTCAAGCGAATATGAATTTTCATATGTACAGTCTTATATGTACAACTAAAATTACAATCTATATTTGTCACCACCCATCGTCAAAATTGATTGCACCATTGAAAAGATCATGTATAAGAGATCAAAGCCATTTGTCCCGATACCATTCCAGTGACTTCATCGCCGAAAATTTCTAAAACCCTTTTCTCTTGGATTTTTTTTGGTTAAGCAAAAATATATTAGAAACAACCTTAATGTATTTACATTTGTACAAATTTCTTCCTCTAGGCCCAAAAATTTATACACAACCCATGAGGCAAGATATCGGATCACACTGCCATTCACCTATGCCATACACAGCTGACGAGTCATTAGCTCCCGACCTCATCCATTGTCATGTCGCGATCTGCACTCTTTGCAAAACCATGGTGGGGTTTACATCCATAGAGCATAACTGTTTCCTATTCATTGCCAGCCACAAATACCAAGATGCAGATAGCCAAAACATCACAGGTTTGCACCCAACAAAATCTGCCAAATTCTTCTCTCCTGTATCAGCAGTACCAAGCCACTCTCACACTGCAGTCCATAGTTCACATACAAAATTTCACAACATAAGTAAATGCTTTTCAGTTTCTAATTCTTCACGGCAAATGATGCAGCTAGCATCCACCGCCTCATGCACAATGCCCCTCCGTCTCAAGTTCACCATAGTTGGTAGTCATTTTAATAATAACCTCCAACCAAATATAGAGACCTTTGTAAGAACGATCCTGCTTCATAGTACCTGCAGATTATCGACCACCTCTTGCTCAAATTGAGGCATCTTCTGTTCTTGAATGTATTGTGCAGCCATCTTTGTTTCATAGCCTCCAGTGGTACTAACTCCACATATCCATTCATCTGTCATATGTTCCTACAAAACAATGTGAGATAGATAATCGTTTAGCCCCTCTAGTTCCTCCTTTTCCCAGTCGAATAAAGCTCTCCTCCACACCCACTTCCACTCCCAAGATCCCCTCACCCATCTCCCATGTTCAACTATCGTTTTGCCCCTTAATTTATCCAAGTTCATCAACCTTGCATACACCCTCTTTAATGGCATCTCACCTGTTCAAATGTCCTCCCAAAACCGTATCCTCTCCCCATTCCCCACCTTTAGTTTCATTACATCCTCAAACCACTCCTCCCTCGCTATATTCCTCAAAATATGCCACCACCTTGATTCCTTCCCTGCTCCCCCCACCCCCGGCCTCTTCTCCCTTCTCCTTCACTCCCCTCTAGTTGAAGTAATACTCGACACCTCCCAACATGTAACCCATCCACTTCTCTATACCTAGAAGATAGCAATTTTTTCCATAGCTCATCTTCTGATGTAATAGCCTCCCTGCTCATTTCCCTAAAAGAGATTTGTTAATACTTTTAAGACTCTTTATTCATAATCCCCCCAACATATCGGTTGACACACTTTCTCCCAAGCTACTCATGTCACTCTTTTCTTTTCGTCTCTCCCTCCCTAAAAAAAGGTGCATCTGATAGATTCAAGCTGGTTTAGGACTTGTCTAGGGGCAAGGAACATCGAAAAATAGTACGTGGGTAATGAGGATAACACTGAATTGATGAGCACAACACGACCTGCAACCGATAAGCTTACATGTTTCCATGAACCTAAAACCTTCTCAAATCTCTGGATTGCCGGCTTCCACATTTCAACTCTACTCTCTCTAGCACCAACAGGCATTTCAAGATAGATGAAGGGTATGGATGCAGTCTGACAGTTTAAGTATCCTGCCATTCCGTCCAACAAATTCTCATCCATATTTACCCCCAATTAAATTGCTCTTCTGAAAATTAATGCGCAACCCTGATATTAACTCGAAACTCCTTAACACAATTTTAAAACCTCTGATATTCTCCCACGAACACTACCCAGATAGTATCGTATCATTGGCAAATTGCAAATGCGATACCTTAACTTTATCTCTCCCAACCTGAACTGGATTTATGATACCTTCTGCCACAACCCTCTTCAGCATATAATCTAGTCCCTCAGTCACCAACAAAAAGAGAAAGAGAGCCATGGGATTGCCTTGACTAAGCCCTCTCTGTGGCTTGAACTCCTTGGATGGGCTCCCATTAACCAGAATAGATGTTGACGCAGATTCTAAGCACTCTGAGATCCATCTCCTCCACTTCATTTGAAATCCCAAGTTTTCCATCATGTTATCCAGAAATGCCCAAGTCACCGAATCATATGATTTCTCGAAGTCTAGTTTTAGGATAACTATCGGTGCATTGGTACTTCTTACCTCCTTTACAATCTCATTAGCACAGAGAACCCCATCCAAAATCTGACGTTCACCAGTAAATGCAAACTGGTTCATAGGGATAATGTCATCCCAAACATCTCTGATTCTTCGTGCTAGAACCTTTGACGGGATTTTGTACATACATCCTGCTAGCGTAATTGGACGATAATCATTTACGGTCTGTGGTGAACCCTTCTTCGCAATTAATGTGATGTGGGTTGCATTCCTTCCTCGGACAATTCTGTTATTCGAATGAAATTCTACCATCATATTCACAATATCCACTTTCATCAGTTGTAGGAATTTTTTCATGCAAGTTGAAGTTGACGCCATCTGGCCCCGAGCTTTTCCTTCCACAACACGCAGCTACTGCCTCAATAATTTCAGTTTCTGAGAATGGTTTTGTCAGCTCCATTCCTACCTCATGTGTCAAACTACTTCTATCGTGACATTCTAGCCTCGGCTTGCGCAGCATGGGTTCTTTAAATCTTCCTTCAAATGTACTCCTAAAATATTCCTTTGCCTCATCTTGTTCATCTATCCATGAGTCACCACACCATACCTCTTGGATACAATCCCTTGCTCTGTTCCTTTTGACACAATTATGACAATAACTCGAGTTTGCATCACCCTGCTGTAACCATAACATTATGGATTTCTGAAACCACGAACTTTCCTCCTCCTTCCGTAGTTTCTTTATATCATTCCAAACACGTTCTGGCTCACCCCCTTCAGCCTCTGTTAACATTCCACTCTCTGCCCTTTTTTCCAGCCCCTTCAACTCACCTTTCAATCTTTTCAACCTTACTTCTGGATTGCTGTTTTGCTAACCATTCCAGGATCTTATGCTTTCTCGGAGCACTCTCAACTTTTCCTTGATCACAAATCCACAAAATCCTTCCACAGCAGTTTCTGTCCAAACTTTTTCTACTAATTCTACGAATTTCTTATCTTCCAGTCAGCTATCCATCATCCTCATTGGTTTAGGTCCCCAGTTCACAGATTTGTCCATGAGTAATACTGGACAGTGGTCAGAATTTTGTCGCTGCAGTCCCTCCTGAATCCAAAGGTTGTGTCCCTCTAGCCATGCTGGATTCAACAAAAACCTATCCAAACGACTCATAAAACCCAATGTTGGTTAGTACCAAGTATATTGTCATTTTGTCATAGACAAATCAGATAACCCATTCATCTGCACAAAACCATTGAAACCATCAATTTCATCCCTGTTACTGGTCGTTGCACTTCTCCTCTCATCACTATTCAGTACAACATTGAAGTCACCAAACACACACCACTTTTCATGATCTCTGCCACACATTCTCCGATCCTTATACATTCACCAAATTTACCATTATCTCCGATCCCTGCCATTTTTCTTTTACCCCAAGCAATCCCTCCTCGCCCCATAATTCGTCCACCTTAAATTTCCTATCATTCCAGATATACAGTAACCCACCCGCAGCACCCTAGGACCCAGTATATACCCATCCAAAGTCCTTTGCATACCATATGGTCTGGCAAAACTCCCTGTTAATGACTTCTCTCTTGGTCTCTTGTATTCCAATCAGATCCACCTTCATATCTTTCAGAAGTTTCCTTATTTCTCTCCTTTTCTGCCCACATCCCAGTCCGCGTGCATTAAATGTCAGTATCTACATTGTTTGACCTTTCCATATCCTTTCCAACTGCAACTGTACTCCCCACATCATTTTCAGCAATATCCCTTTGTTTCATTCCTTGCAACGCTAATAGTTCCTCCTCTCCTTTATCAATTGTCTTCAATCCGACTTTTTCCCACCCTAAGTATTTCCTCAGTCTCTTCACGTACCAGTCTATTGTTTGATGCCTCTATATTACTATCATTGAGTGAAGTCTCAGTGATCAGGATTTCCCATTCAGTTCTTGGTTTTGCAGCTCTTCCAGCACCTTTCTTTGATTTTTTCTTCTCACCCACAAGCTCCCTTCTCAATTTATCATTTTTTCCGTCTGCACAGTTTTCTTACATCCCTTCCCCCTCTTTTTATTCTTCCTTTCGCCAGCCTTATTTCCCACCTAGTGTTGCACAGAGGTGTCATCTTCTTCACATGTATCACACACGTTTGCATCTCCCAACTCCTGATTCTCCTCTATATACTATTTCTCCTTCCCCTTATTTACCACTCTGGCCATACCTGCATCACGTTCAACCCTTGCAGCCTCTGAAACTATCTTATTAATTTGGCCCTCCAAGTTTTCCATCTACATTCTATCCTCAGCTTCATGTTCCGTAATTTGTGCCTCACTTCTTGTTCCCATTCGTCATCTGAGATTGGTAGATGCTGCCACATTTTTCCTTGTCCTTCACAGCATTTATGTTTATCCAAGACTGCATTTTGCTTCCAAACTTCATTTTCATCTTCCTTAGTTAAGTTTCCCCTGTCACCTCTCCACTCTCCTTCTTCTTCTTCTTCTTCTTCACATCCATCCTCCATAAGTCCATCTTCGTCCATATCATCCTTAGAGCACGTCTCATATCTCACTTTCTTCCTCCATTCCTCCACCACAAATCGACAATCCTGTACCTCCTTAATCCAGATAGTATATTCTCTCCCATCTATCATCATATTTCATTTTTCTTTTAGTGTGTGCCAATCGGTTTACTGATTAACAGCTGTACTGCTTCCAGATAGTCCTTATTTTCAGTAACCATATCAATCCTTATCATCTTGCCGACTGCATTTCCAATCCTTTCAAAATTATCAGCAGTCCATGTATTCTATCCAAACATGTTGTTCCACTTTGTGTCCTTGTCTCGTCCAATCCACCCACTTGGCCACCCATTTCTCAGCCCATACCTTATCTAGGGTGAGCAGTGTTTTCAGCTCAGAATCGTCAGTATCCTTTACCAGAATCATACCCGCTCCAAGAATACTTGCCTTCAGCTTTTTGTACCCACCTCTCCGTAACTCAGACTGAAAAATATCTACTCTTTCTGGGTCCCTTTTCCCTTGGGTTAAGGAGTCCTTAATATGATTTTAGAAATTTCTGGCGACGAAGTCGCTGAGACCGCTGCAAAACATGGAGTTTTTGATCTTTTACGCATGGTCATTTCAATGTGGCAACCAATTTTGACGACTGGTGATTCCAAGTATGAGTTATACTTTTGGCTGTAGATATAACATTGTACACCCTAACATTACTCTCAAGCTAATGTTGTGATTTTATAACAAACCTATACCTAATACTAGGGCCCAATAGTGGGATAAAAAAGAAATTGATAAGTGTGTCAGGAATAATACCAACATGTATATTTCGGCCACCGGTAGAAATCAAAATCCGTCATTGGTTTCAG
>JAOYMZ010028290.1:0-17066 GCA_025802335.1 Pinguicula primuliflora | reverse complement strand
CTCAAGCCATAAAAAGTTAGTTCATACTCAAGGTATGAACCCGAAAAGCACTAATGTAGAACATGTTCATAGCCATAATACAAGAAGAATCGTCTAAAAAACAAAGTTCCCTTTTGGAATTGAAGACACGCTTCCACTTTTCAGCTTGATACTGCCTTGAATCTGCCAAGAATCCCTTATCGGAAGGAGAGAATGTCCAGATGTGGTAAAGTGATCAATGAGCTTCGAACAGTCGCTCTCTAATCCCTCATTCCATTGTGGAGATGAAAAGACGAATGTGCCCTCGGTTTGACTTGGGTGTTGACCGAGTTTTCCCCCCTTAATGTGGTTTAGGCGGGAAGTTGTAAGGATTAATGGCCAAAATGATCTTCCAAGTTCCAAATTGCATTTTTGCACCCAAAAACAGGTAGAATTGCACCAATGTGCCCTATTGTAGCTTCATTCTTCAACCTAGAGCAAATAAGCATGTTTTAGTTCGAAATATAGGTGTTAATGGCATGAAATGATATACAATAAAGCATGAAATAAGCTCTAGATCGAGTCTCATCAACCTACGAGGGTATGTATGCGAGATTGGATACTAAAAAGGGGGCACAAGATATATACAGGCTTGCAAGGACACGAGCTCGAAAGAGTAGAGATATTGATATTGTTAAATTGATCAAGAATGAGGAAAGAAAACCTTTTTCTCGGAGGGGATATAAGAGAGAGGTGGGAATAATATTTTTGTAAATTATTTAATGAGATACGTGAATATAGTAGCTACGTAGGGGAAGGGGAGGTGCACAGATCCATAAATCAGGGCATGGTTAGACAAGTATCGACAGAGTAGGTGAAGAGAGCCCTTAGTAAGATGGGAGGTGCGAAAGTTGTAAAGACGGGCAACATACCGATTGAAGTGTGGAAGTGTTTAGGAGACATAGGAATTAAGTGGCTAACGACACTTTTTAATATTATCCTGACGATACAAAAGATGCCACAGGAGTGATGAAGTAGCGTAGTAGTTTCACTCTATAAGAACAAAGGGGATGTGCAATAATGTGACAATTATCGAGGTATTAAACTCTTAAATCACACTATGAAATTATGAGAGAGAGTTATTGAATTTAGACTACGAAGAGAAGTGCAAGTGAAGGAGAATCAATTTATTTTTATGCCAGGGAGGTCGATGATGGAAGCAATTCATCTCCTCAGACGACTAACTGAGAAATACCGAGCATGTAAATGGAATCTCCATATGGTCTTTATAGACCTAGAGAAGACATATGACTCTATACCACGAGAGGTTATTTGGGAATGTTAGGAAACCAATTAGGTCCCATGGATAATGGTGAGGGTTATACAATATCTGTATGAGGGTGATCTCAGTGGGAGAAATCAAGTATTTTTTCAGTAGATATAGGATTGCATCAAGGGTCAGTATTGAGTCCGTTTCTTTTCGCGCTGATTATAGATGTACTCTCTCAGGATCTACAGGATGAAGTAGCATGGTGTATGTTGTTTGCAGACGATATTGTCTTAGTGGCTGAGACGAAGGAGGAGATCAATGTTAAGTTGGAACGTTGGAGAGTGACATTGGAGGCTAAGAATCTCCGATGGAGTCGATCGAAGATGGAGTATATGGCATGCAATTTTGCCAATGAAATAGAGAAAAGTAGAATGGAAGTTATGATTGCGAACCAGACCCTTCAACAGAAAGATAGTTTCAACTATCTAGGATCCATCATACAATAGGATAGATGTGTGGAAGACGATGTTATCCATCGCCTCAAGGTCGGATAGATGAAATGACGGTCGGCTACTGGAGTGGTGTGCGATAAAAAAGTCTCACTCAAGTTAAAGGAAAAATTTTATAAAACAATTGTAAGACCGACGATACTCTACGGGTCAGAGTATTGGGCTAAGAGACTGTCGCATGCGCTGAAATTTGAAGTGGCGGAGATGCGAATGCTAAGGTTGATGTGTGGTTGCACGAGATTAGATAAGATTCCAAATGGGGTCCTTAGAGATACACCAGGTGTGGCATCTATAAGTGTCAAACTGTGGGAGAGTAGGTTACGTTGGTTTGGACATGTACGTTGAAGGAGTTTGGACGAGCTAGTCAGGAGAGTCGAAGGATTACAAGTCGAAGGGCGACGAGAGTAGGGGAGATCTAAGAGAACATGAGATGAGCAGATTCTGTTAGATTTAGTAGGATTAAACCTCTCCGATGATATGACCTCTGATAGGACGAGTTGGAGATGTCATATTACGGTTAAAGATATATAGGACTATATAGAGCTGTTATTTACTTATTGACCTCTAGACTATTAGAAATAAATAGGACATACTAGTGAATATGTCGCACCTAATTGTATTTCATCTGTTTAGAGTAGACTGCAGTTATTTAATTTGTTCATTATTTGTGTATACATTTATTTATTGTGGTATGTTAGTTCATTATTTAGTATTTTTTCGAGTTGGGGGTCTCCACGAAAATAATCTCCTCATCCTGTTAAGGGGTGGGGTATGATTGCGTACATCCTACCCTGTCGAGACCCTACCGAAGGGCAGGATTTACTGAGTATGTTTGATTTGGTTTGATTTAACCATTGCTGCAATTTCCTCCAGATTTGTGTTGCAATTGGGCAGCTGATAAATAGATGATAGGAGCTTTCACTTTTTAAGTCACAGAAGGGGCAGTTTTCTGTGCTGAGATTCATCCCTCTTTTTGCAGGGTTTCTCATGTTGGCAATCTGTCCAGGAGGAGCTTCCATGTAAAGGCACATATCTTTAGAGCCGTGCGATTATTCCAAGCCAGTTTCACAAAATCTAGTGTTGCATGTGTATTCCAATCCTGTATCATAAGGTTTCTGTATGTTTCTCTTACCGATCCCTCTGCTCCTGTAGGATTTAGTATCTAGGCCCATGAGTCACATGAATCATTATTTTGATGGCCCGAATACCGACCAATCCTGCAGTGTTACATGAACACTATACAGTAATGCACACACCCTAAACCTGATTTTAATGATAGAATAATAACTATTATTCTTCGCAAGTTGGTCAAGAAAAATTAATATTTACCAACTCATATAATTCCGTGGTCCCTTATTTATGAAGGGGCATGATATAAACTGAAAAGGAATCTTTACTTTGTGTACGGGAATTAAATTTCAAGTGACGTTCTGTGCATCGGTTGGTTCAACTTATTTAATGCACTGCTGAAAAAATGACCTTAATTCTTATTGATATAACAAAATATTTTTTTACACAATATGTGGAACAATATCGAGTTAGGTAAATTCAACGTTCTATCGCAAGAATTTGCAAACCACGGTAGGATATAAACCACACTTGGTATGACATATGTGAAAGGCTCATGTTTTTTTAGGTAGGTAAATGAGAAAAATACTCATGCTCCTCCTCAATATCTGAGAGTTTACACTCCCGAATAATTTAGGGGGTCTGCATCTAGCCCAAAGACTTCTATGGATTAGGCCTGATAAAGTGCTTTTATTGGAGTTTGAACTCGAGACCTCTTAGTCAATAATTTACTTAATTGCCACTAGGCCAAGCTGTCTTGATTTGTGACAAGCTCATGTCGCTGCAGGGATTTGAACTCATATCCTTTGAGTGCAATTATCACATACAAAACCACTATGTCAACCCCCTTTTTAGCAAAACACTATGTCAACCCCTATTTGTCACAAAAAATTATTTTGGTAATATTTTCAAATCATTGAATTCAAAATACAAGTCCAATTCTGAGATCATTGTATGGAGAGGATTTCAAACCAGACCTTAAATTTAGTTTATGGTACACCTTTAAACTCTTAGTTAAGTGTTATGTAGTTTACACATGTATTAATAGCATTGCAAATTGTTTTTGTCAGCAAGATCACCGTAACTAAAATATAATATTGATTCGGAAATTTATCTTTATCTCTCCGTACAAGTATTATGAAAATGATCTTACGGTTTGTTGATTTCAAATAATGAATATTAATTTCCATGATATTATATAAATGTAGGATGAACATTATGAATCATCACCAGAAGGTACACACAATTTTACCGGCTACATTTGGTCGACCAAAAAATGTGAGACTAGTTGTGGAATTATTGTGTCGAAAAACGATCGTAGATGATGATTTATCAACTATCTTTTTTTTAGCAAACCATGAAAAAATCATTCAAAATACAAAATCCTTAACACATTCATTTTTAGTAGATGCAATCCAAATTCATGACCTTTAGTCTTGAGTTTAGGATTCCGAAATAGATTTTATATTCCGATCAGAGATGGTAATTGACTCAACAAATTATGTACGTATCACATTTTGATGGTGAGTGATTTTTCCCACGACTCAGAGGGAAAGTCGCGCCCTATGGGTCTCACCAATAAAATGTGGGAAAAACAGTTCAAGATGGGTTTCGTTCTCATCCCCTCGCCTCTGCCTCACTCTTCTAAAAACACTTATCATCACTCTTACCATTGCACCAAACACACATTTGTAATATTTGTCTATAAATTAAATATATAATATAAAAACTATAAATAATAAAATATGTAAAATAAAAACTCTACCCTATAAACACTAACCGTGTGTTTGCAAGTTCTTATGCTTATGCAGAAATAACTTTTCAGAAGGTCTTCTGCAAAAAGTAATTTTCATTAAAAAACTGTAAAATGTTTGCAAAATATGTCTGTCTACAATAAAAGTCAAAATACATTGTTTGCATATTATTATTTTGAAAGTTACTTTTGTACCATAAATTTAACAAATGACAAAAATGTCCGTATGTTTGGGAATATTGAATTGTTTAAGAGGGTAAAAATATTTTAAATTTATATTTTAAATATTTATAAAAATGTCACCGCCAAAAGCACTCCAAAAGCAACCCCAGAAATGCTTCTGACTTTTAGACGTTTTTTTACTTCTTCACCGCAAAAGTCAAATGACAAAAGCAAAAAATTGCAAACACTCCAAACTGACTTTTCAACCACCAAAAGTCAAAAGTTGCTTTTTTACAGAGTTTGCAAGCACCCACTAAGGGTTAAATGTTATGAATCATAAACTCCTATAAACCGTACAAATTTATGAATTTTACAAATTTGTATTTTTTAGAATTAATATTACGGTCGCGTCATCGTCGTAAAAATATAAAATTCTATCCTATAGACCTTAAGAGCAAAATATTATGAACCCTAAACCAACCCTAACAATCTAAAACTCTATTTTATAAATCCTAAGGATTAAATATTATGAATCCTAAACTATAATAAACCATAAAAATATATAAATTCTACAAATTTTTATTTTTATTATTAATATTACGACAACAAGGATGTAAAATCCTATTCTATAATATTTAAGGACTAAAAATAAGGCACAATATTATAAAGTAGTAATATGTTCAAATAATACGATACAAATATACATATCATTAAAGTCCACGCGAAAAAGTAAACCCTATGTTGAAAAGAAGTATGATTGAATTTTGATGTGGTATTTTTCGATAGCGGATTAGAATGCCGTTTAACAGAAATAATTTTAAATTCGATAGAGAGAGACAGTGGAGTTGACTCTCTCCATCTCTTTTTTTTTTTCGTTTGAGGCTCCCAACTCTGTTTTGATGAAACGGAGCTGAAAGCTCTTTCCTCCTCACCAATCCTACTCTAGTGTCTGTCTGTCTGTCTACGGCTCAAGTCAAACGGTGGCGAGATTTTATACCGTTTTTTTTCCTAATTTGGAAGAAAATTTTCCCCAGAATTATATCAGCGGAGTAAAAGGTTTGTCGAACAGCAGTGCTGTTGTGTGAGCTCGTTTCATTCCGTCGTTCGAATCATTTATTCTTCGATCTCTGGCTGTTCATCATTTGCTTGTTTTTCATTTATGGGTATCCATGATCTGCTTAGTTCAATTGATTTTCGTAGTCAGAAACTTTTTCGATGTTTCTTTTCTTTTCGTGAAGCTGGAAAGGTGGGATTTTGATGTTTACTTTATGTTTGATGAAAGTGGGGGAGGCCGAAAAAGCTGATCGGAACTACTTTATTTTATTTGTGATATTTGTACTTTTGCTGTTTTTTTCTTCATTATTTTATAAAGGGTTTTGGAATTTCTAGGGATCGGATGAAAATATGTCAGTATGGGTTTATTGATTTTTCTTTATGCCGTGATTAAACTAAATCCCAATTTCTGTAATGGGATTATGGCTGGCGCAGGTTCTGGACATTAAGGTTTAGGCCTTAGATCTATGAGAAAAGAGTGCGTGTGTTTGTTCTGTGAATCAAAGAGATGAACAGGAAAAATGGAGGGGATAAACTTTGACCAGGAATAAGGAATCAGAACATTATATTATAGCTGTTATAGTTTGTTGGGATCATGTTTGAAAAGTGGTGAGATATTCTTTGTCTTTCCTTGAACTGTGGACAAACAGAAGATTCCCCAGCTATCGTCTACTATTAAGCTTGTGCCTGTGATTTGATTCTGTTCCGTTTGGAAATTTGATAGATGTAACTCTTCCCCCTGATAGGCGGATTGTTCCAGTGCTGTCATAGTGAATGTTTGCTTCACAACTCCTGCGGATTCTCCGGACTCTGCCGAATGATGTAAAGCAGAAATCCTGGTAATGTTTCTAGCTGTAGGTTGAGTTAAATCTTGTTACCTTGTCACCTGCTTCAATTTTATTTTGGTGAATGCTGGCAATGTATGTTCTTACTCCTTAATTACCTGCTGTTATGAATTTAAACCATTTAAACAAAATGGCAGCGTCTACGATCCATCAGAACAAGACATGATAATGAAAGAAAATCAGAAAGACGCACTTTATGATGATGGAAGTTTGCGGATGGAAGTTGATCCTCTGCCTCCTGGAAGTAAGGAAGTACCTCAGTTAGTTGATCAAACTATACCGGAAACTTTTCTTCCATGTTTGGAATTTAAAAGCGGAGATGAGAGTTGGAATCCTTTCCTCAAAGGCTTATCCATGGACAATGAATATGGAACTAGAGATTCTCCAATAACTGAAGATCGAAATGGATCCATACATAAGCAAAACAATGTAGAGACTGATCAACATCCATCATTCTCAGGCGAAAATGTGGAACAGAAAGTTCAGATTAGTCTTGAGTACGGAACTCTAGATTACGTCGGAACTGGAGATGAAAATGGGGTCTCACGTTTCGCGAACAGTCTGGAGAAGGACAAAGATTCCTCATTTTTTGGCACAGATGAGGAGCGCAAGTTTCAGAGTAGTCCCCAGAAGGTAAAAAGAGTTGAAGAGTGTACAAATTTTGATGCAAATGAATCCGACGAGCCAATCAAGAGGAATTTAGATGCTTCAGATCTGTTCAGGACAGAGATAAACTTGTTCATAGACAAAAAGGTTGAGGAATGTGAACCACCTGAATCAATTGGAAACCGTGGGGCAACTATTCTTATGGTGAAGGACATATGCGTAGATGAGGGAGTGTATCCAAAGGAAAATGTGTTGCATGATATCTGGGAGAATGACCAGTCCATCAGTTCCATTCCTGAGCCGCCTCTTATCGCTCAAAGCCATACAAGCACTGTCATAAGAGATTCTAATATGGAACTTTTCACATCAGATGAATTGTTAGGTTTCCCATTGGACATTGCCAAGAATTCTAGTGCTAGTGATAAGGACAAGGATTCTGCAAACTTCGTTGGTGCGGAGGGCTTGACGCAGAAAGATGAAGCAAACTTCGATCTGACTCTCAAGACTGTCGTTAATCCTTCGGATCAGGACTCTTTCATAGGCAGGACCCTTCCAATTCAGGAATATGGTACTCGCAGTTTTCTCAGATCTTTTATAAGCTCTTTGGACAGTGATGGCAACGAAGCTGCAAGCCAGGTTTGTGTTGCAAATTATTCATTGCTACTTCAATTCATTTATTAAGTCTATGCTCATGTTTATTGAGGTGTCCACGATTTGGATATCTGTACGTAGCAGGCATCTACAGGAAAATCAGTTCCCGATGTTGGTTCCGAACAAGCAGCGGATACAGGACCAAAAGCAACAGAAGATGCACAAGGAAGTAGCCATCATTGCAGTATTATGGTAGATGGAGGAAGCAGTTCTTCCTATTTGTTCTCTGCCTCCAGTGATGCTAACGTCGAGGGTAGCAAGAATGCAAGTGATGAAACTGTTGATGATAAGTCTTTTAACAAATCTGAGGATCTCTCACCTGATGCTGAATTGCATGTCATAGATAATTATGACCGGACTGCTGCTTTACATATGCTGAAGCAGAAGGATGAGAACTATAATGATGCAATTCTCAGCCACGAAAAATATGATGCGGGGGAGACAAGCTTCTCTAAAGACAGTTTCATCACGTACTCGGGGCCAATACCATATTCCGGTAGCATCTCCATGCGCTCCGATGGCAGTGCAACGAGCGGCAGATCTTTTGCTTTCCCAATGTAAACTTCTGCAGCTTCCTTACATTCTTGTTCTCTTATCCATCCATCATCTTGTGTAACTTCAGAGTTGAGATACTGATAACTATACTGTTCTTGCAGACTACAATCCGAATGGAATAGCAGTCCAGTAAGAATGGCAAAAGCTGATCGGCGAAATTTCAGAAAGCACAAGGGCTGGAGATCAGGCCTCCTGTGCTGTAGATTTTAGTGGGTTTCTTCATCTCATTAGTAGGTATTGATGTTGCATTCTAGATCGAGAATTTGGGTTATCCTTATTATACATGTCCATATAGTTTAGTTTAGGTATGGTTTGATTCATTGTTTTTTCTCCAGAAAGCTTCAAATTTTTTGCTGAACTTCTTACTATTATTCGTTTAATCTTGAGGATGCAATCATTTACATTACAGTTCCCGGAAACACTCCGTACTTTACTGCAATTACGTCCAAGTACTCTACATCTACGTATCTTCACCTTGTCTGTTCAAATGATATACTGGGAATATTTATTGTTTTGAACTTGAAAGTTACCAGACCAGCAACTGCAATGAAGTCATCTTTCCTTAAAGATGCTCCATTGTTGAAAGTCCGTGAGTGCATGCATGTTCAGGTATTCTCGTTCCAAAAAAACTGGCTAAACCAAACTACTATGAGTATTCTGACGATCGAATTTTCAGACGAAAGAAGCGTTAATCCAACAATCTTTAGTCACGATTCCAAAAGACGGAGGTCCATGGTCCTACCATCGGAGAACTTCTCAAAAAGACAAGTAGGAGTATGATGATAAAAAAAAAAACAAGGAATGTGTTTCCCAGAGTTTTCACCTTTTAATACTACTTTGTTTTGAATTCCTGAATTTTGTGCTTGGTGTATGCCTTTTGTTGCTTCCTCCCATTTTGCTATAAATCTCAACTACTGCTCCAAGAAGAACAAGTTCAATAGGTTTTGCTTTCTCTACATGACATTGTTACCTCTGATAACCCTTCTCTTACTTTTGCTAGCACACTGCCCTACTGAAGGAGCAAACATGCAGAGATTTCTAGGAAAATCATCCGGTACCGGTAGTATTTTTTGCGGAGACCTTTTCCTTTCCTTTCTCCTTTAGTTCAGTTGTGGAGCTTTATGTTTCTTGTACATGATCCTTGCTGTTTTAACTGATAATGCAGTTGATAAATCCCCGTTTGCTCCGCCTTTGATAACCCGGAAACTCATACTCCAAGAAGAGGCAACTGTAATATACAACAAGCTAACAATAATATTCCAGAACTTGTAAATGTTCTGCTGATTTTTCTCTGTTTAACAGCCTGATGGAGACTTCACCTGGCAGAAGAAGAAACCCATGAATGCTTCACCAGGTACACATTGCAATGCTGCTATATCCTTCGAGAGGAACTCGATTTTTCGACATGATCAAGATTCAAGACTAACAGTGAATATTGTGGATCCCTTTAAAGAGTTTTGCTTCTATCGTTTTCATGACATCTCCTATTCATATACAGACACAGTAATGAAGAAAACTCTTGGAGAAACTGGGCTTCTCCATGATCCCAAAAAAGGTACATGGAGAGAATGGATTGAACAAGGCCAAGGCCCCAACAACTCGGAGTTTTTCACCATGGATTATGCTTGGCTCAAAAGGCGACGACCCATACATAACGAGCAAAATCCACTGATACCATAGAATAGAACAGGGGTTTTGAGTTTTGACCATCACTTTTCCATTAGTTTTTTCCCACGATAATTAGTCTCCAACGAGGAAGTGACTTGCAGTAAGGTTCTACTTATGTTGTAATGGAAACTTTCCACTTGGATGGATCAATGTGCATGTTTGTTTTCCTTCTTTCTGCAAGATGCACGCCAATGTGATTCAAAAGCCAATATGATTTTTCTTTAACATGATCGGGTGATCCCAAAAAATATATATGTATCCAAATTTTTTGAGTAATCTATGAACATAGAGTCGGATCAGCTCATTCGATGCTGATCAAACGACGATCTTCGACCACCACTTTTGAGCTGTAATTTGTATGAATCCGTACATTTGGAGTACCAAACTTGACTCTTGCTACGGCCACTATACCTACGCCAATCGAGGGACCATTCCGATCCAAAAATGATTTAAGGCACTACGTAGGCCTACCGCACCCACTCACATTCCTGTATACTGGGCCCCACACACACCAACATGTGTGTGTGATCACATAATGTGGTGTGGTGGTGTGTGAAAAAAATGGTGCCGTATAATGAGGTTCATTTCGATCAGATAAAATGCTGCAGTTCTCCACACAAAACAAACATGCGACCCAACTCTGAATTTATCCAAGAAATCCTCAAAAGTGAATAAGACATGATGGAAAACACCAAACAAATCAAAAAAAATTATTTTTATCAAAAGACATGATGGTTTTAGTTTTTTTATACACAATAGAAATGACCCACATCAAGTTAAGATACTTGTTAGATACTCAGATCCCCTTTACTCCAAACTTAAGGTTTCAAGTGTGATTTTGATTTGAAGCGTTATCCATAACAACATCAAATCTAGTAAACGACTTTTCAAGTTTGATTTTGATTGAGTTAGTTATAATTTCGCGTATTTACTTTAAAGTGGATTTAGACTGATTGAACAGTTAAAAGAGGGTTAAATGACTAAAATACCCTTCAGGTGGTAAATACTGGATAACTCAATGCTATCCAAATCAACACAGTAAACGTGGTAAATACCATGCTGTCAAATGGTCTCTATCCAATGCAGCAGACATATTAGTTGAATACCCTTCAGGTGGTAAATACTGAATACTCAATGCTATCCAAATTGTCTTTTACCATTTCAGACAATTCATAAGTCTCCCAATCAGACGTATTTCAAGGGATTGGAATAGCGCTACTAATCAACCCACCGACAAATTTCGTCTGATTTCGAGAGTTGTACCTTCGATAACATTCGAAATCAAATTCTTAGTAAACAGGTTTTGCAGTTTGATTACGGTAGTTACGAACTACGATAACTATCATAATCAAATTCTATGACAACATTAAGGAGATGAGGTCAAGACTGGTTTCTCTGTTCTTCACAAACTTCCCGCAAGGGTGGGACGCAAAATGTGGTGGAAACCTGTTCAGAGAGTATGGATCGTTACATGATGTCTACATAGCCACAAAAAGAGGAAATAGTGGCCGGAGATTTGGGTTCGCACGATTTGATCTAGTGCGGAACCCAGAAGCGCTAGCAAATAAAATCAATGGTCGCACAGTGGGATGACGCAAACTGGAGGTCAATGTTGCACGCTATCAGCAACACAATGAAGGACAATCCAATCAGCGCAAGGAGGGACAGACCAGTGGAGCATTAACGTGGAAAAAGAAAGAACCAGTGGAGCATTAACGTGGAAAAAGAAAGAACCTGTGAAGCAATTGTCGGAGACACAGAAAACTGGAGAAACAACCTCGTACGCTCATGCTATAAAAAAGGGGGGAGTTGAAGAACCATCAAGATTCAGAATGTAGAAGACGATAATGAATATAGGACTTCCCCTAAAGACAAGTTATGGCTAGGGGTCGACATTCGAAATCCAAAATTCGAAATTCAATCAGAATTCGGAATCTTTCCGAAATTATTTTGGAAGCCGAATCGCAATCCTCATTCATTTCGTATTACAATCTGAAATTTCGAAATTCAGAAGGCTAGTTATGGCTACAGTCGGCTCTAGTGGCAAAAATAAAGAATCTGGAAAATCAGAGAGTACCAGAAATTGATAAAAAGCTACAACTATCTGGATTCATGGGATATACGATAATCCCAATCCTTGAGTCCCAAATACTGATACAGGGGTTAACTCTGGAGATGAAGAAACGCCAGCTAAAACTGGGTGAACGGGATCAAAACACACTGTTCACCTCCATACACCAATGGGAAGAAGGATGTGCAATACCCATAAGGAAACCATGGGTGCAAATCAGAGGATTGCCCCTACATGCGTGAAATGAGAAGTGCTTTCGTTGGCTCGGATCGCATTTTGGAAAAGTCCTCCAAGTGGATAATGAATCAGTGGAAAGGAGAAACCTTGAACGATGTAGAATCCAGATCGCGACATTGACGTGCAAATCTGTAAACTATTTCAGATTAATCGTGGTGGATGGTCGACGATACGAAATTGAGGTAATGGAAGAACCGCCTGTAGAACCAGATCCAGCTTCTACGACGGACTCTATGGCGGAGCACTCAGCTCTGGGAATTTTTTTATCCATGCCCTGTCAGAGTTAGAATTTTTTGAAATTGTCCTGCCGCGCAGTAGTTTATTGCGCGGAACGAACCCGCACAGTTAACAACTGCACGGAGTAAATCTTTTCTCAATTTTCACCTATTTTCACACAAATACACATAGTGGAGGAGAGTCTTCTTCTTCGTAGGCCGATAGTCTGTTAGCGATTCAGGAAGATAGATGGGAATTTGCCTTCTTTTATTAGTAAACCTAGGGATTCAGGAACCTAGGGATTCAGGAAGATTGATTCAGGAAGATTGATTCAGGAAGATTGATCCAGAAAGTCGGGGGAATAGAGTTTCCGATGGGAATTTTCGAAATCTACTCATCCTTAACCAGCTTGTTAACCTACACAACCACTGGCGGCGGAATCTTGAAACAGGGCTCCCTGATAGGGGGGAGGCTTGAGAGATCCACCATAGGATTTGCCTCCTTAATCTGGCTTCGGTGTCCGCTACGAAAAGACCTCTTTCTTTTCTCAGGTACAAAAACTCATGACTCCATTGAAGACCTCCGAGAGAAGTTCGACTCCCTGGCGGAACAGGTACGCTCCAGGACTGGTTTCTCGACACGAGACCTTCCCGACCTTGGTAGCTCTAGATTTCTCGACACGAGACCTTCTCGACACTAGAAGAAACGGATCATGGTGAAAGAGTGACACCTAGGGAGCACTTGGCGGAAGATTGAATGTATCTAGCAGGTTTCCCTGTCAAAGAATTGGAATTAGTCTACATGGTATGCAGTATTTACAAACTGCTGACAAAGGTGCTAGCAGCCAGATTAAACAAAATCCTCCCTAGATTAATCTCTCCAACTCAATCTGGATTCATTCCTAAGAGGTAGATACTTGGCAATGTGGTACTAGCAAATGAAGTCCTATTCGAAGCTAAAACAAGGAAGAAAAAGTGCACTCTACTGAAAGTTGACTTGTAGAAGGCCTTTGACACAATTCATTAGCCATACTTATGGAAAATGATGAGCTTATTTGGATTAAGCAGCAAATGGATAACATGGCTAAAAGGCTACATTGAAACAGCATGGATCTCCATCACGGTGAACGGCAGCTCGTGTGGTGAGTTCAAAATGGGTAGAGGCTTGCGACAAGGGGATTCATTATCCCCCTCTTATTTGCAATTGCAGCTAAGGGCCTAAATGAATTGATACAGAGAGCGGTTTCTGCTGGTATTCTTAATGGCAACAAAGCAGGAGAGGATGGCATCCGGATTACTCATCAGCAATTCGCAGATGACACCCTCTTATTTGGCAACGGATCACTACAAGACACTATAACATAAAAACTTCTACTGAGGATATTTAAAATGCTTTCAGGGCTGCGAGTAAATTTTATGAAGAGTAAGCTACGTTACATAAATCTGGAACAAGAGGAGGCTTTATATCATGCAGGCATTCTTAACTGCCAGACAGGTGTATTCCCATTCACCTACCTGGGGGTTAAGATAGGTGCTGACCAGAGAAAGGCAATAACATGGCAACCAGTCCTCACTATCTTAGAACGAAAATTACAAAGTTGGGAGAAAAGATATATGTCACTAAGAGGCAGGATTGTCATGCTCAAAGCTGTGCTTATATCCATTTCTCTCTACTACCTATCGATCTACAAAGCACCAATGGGAATCTTGCGGAAGACAACCAGTATGTTAAGAAAATTCTTATGGACTGGCTCTATATCTGGCTCAAAAATAAATATCCTGCGTGTACTGGAAAATAGTTTGCTACCCAACGACTAAAGGAGGATTGGGAGTTCGACAACTTAAGCAATTCAACGAAGCCTTGCTGGGAAAATGGGGATATCGTTATCACACAGATGAATTAGTACTATGGATAAAGGTGGTGAAATCTTTGTATGGCCATAGCACAGCTGCTACGATCAAACATCGAACTCAACCAGCCTCAAGCAGAAAATCTACCTGGTGGAGAGACTTAACAAAGTCGACCCTAGAGCAAGACTGGTTCTATGCAAAACTCAGCAGGAAAATAGGAGATGGGATATCCACAAAATTCTGACTGACCCTTAGCTGAATGGTAAAGCTATAATAGAACTCTATCCGACTCTAGACTAGAAAGCAGCTGATAAACGCATTACAATTCAAGACAAAGGCCAGTATATCTTAACCTGGGGTCAATGTGCATGTTTTGTTTCCCTTTCTTTCTGCGAGATGCATGCCAATGTGATTCAAAAGCCAATATGATTTTACTTTAACATGATAGGGTGATCCAAAAAAAAATGTATCCAAATTTTTTGAGTAATCTATGAACATAGAGTCGGATCAGCTCATTCGATGCTAATCAAATGACGAGCTTCGACCACCACTTTTGAGCTGCATTTTGTATGAATCAGTACATTTGGAGTGCCAAACTAGACTCTTGATACGGCCACTATATCTACGCCAATCGAGGGAACATTTCGATCCAAAAAACAATTTAAGGGATCATCCGAGCCCACCGCACTCCCATTCATATTCCTGCATACTGGACTCCACACACACCAACATGTATGTGTGTACCACATATTGTGGTGTGGTAGTGTGTGTGAA
Organism: Pinguicula primuliflora; assembly: GCA_025802335.1. Lineage (NCBI taxonomy): Eukaryota > Viridiplantae > Streptophyta > Magnoliopsida > Lamiales > Lentibulariaceae > Pinguicula > Pinguicula primuliflora. The sequence continues at coordinate 1,820 of JAOYMZ010028290.1, read as the reverse complement.
AAAGGTGGTTCCGTATAGTGGGGTTCATTTTAATCAGACAAAGTGTCGCAGTTCTCTACACAAAACAAACAAACATGCGAACCAACTTTGAATTTACCCAAGAAATCCTCAAAAGTGAACAAGACATGATGGAAAAAGAAACTATTTTTATGATTTGTAGGTATATTCAACTCGGAGTTATAGTTTTTTTATACACATTAAAAATTACCCACCTCACCAGTTAAGCTACTTGTTTGATACTCAATGTTTTAGTGTTTTCAATCGTTTACGCTCGTGATTTAACAACACTATATTACCATAAAATTCCGATTTAACATTCTTGTTGCCCCTGTCCTGCATGCCTCTGTAATTTGATTCCAAATCTTGCATTTTCTCTTTTGCTTTCGGTTTGTGTGTCATCGACAGTCTGCATAGTTCCTATTTGAGGAATGGGCCTTGAAGACATGAACCATGTGATGATAAGCCCGTTTGTTTGAGCCCATTAAATGATGACTGCCGAATGGCCCAACACAAATTCAATCATCCCATGGGAACGTGAAGTTCGAAAAAATGCACACAAGAAATGGCAGCCAATTGGAATGGGATAATCCCCAGGTGTTCGGCCTAACGCACTCAGTAAAACCAACATTACATGTAGCCTCATCGGCACACACTGCAATGAAGGTAGCTCCGAGGATCCCTCCATATGTATTGGGTAAATCTCGAAACTAAATCCACAATAGTGACTAGGAAATAAGAAATTTGTGCAACTAATAAAAACCTAACCTGAAAACTTTTTAATGTTTTAAATTTTAAGTCCAATTAATCTACGGGTAGTCTGTCAAAAATGTGGTAGCCTATTGATCTCTTTAACACTGTTTGAGAAGTCGGGATGTGGAGGCGGGGACAGCCGGAGGTCGCCCAGCGCCCAGGATGCTTAGGCGGTGACCAGCCGCAAGGCACAACACAATTTTTCTTTTAAAAAAATTTCTGTTGGGCGGCCACTCAGCCTGCCAACCCGTTGGGTAGCCTAGGTAGGACGAACAGGCCAGGAACGGGGCGTCCAGGTAAAAAACCCGCTGAGGTGGCCCCTGAGGCACCTGAGCGACCACATTCTCGAACACTGCTCTGTAGTGACAATTACAGTCAAAAGTTCATATGTTCAAATCCCTCAGCAACATGATCATGCCATATCTATTTTTTATGTCATATCTAGTTTGACAAATGTAATTTACCTCATATCATAGTTTGAGAAGTCAGGATGTGGAGGCAGGGACGGCCGGAGGTCGCCCAGCGCCCAGGGTGCCTAGGCGGTGCCCAGCCGCAAGACACAACACAATTATTCTTTCAAAAAAAATCCAGTTGGGTGGCCACCCAGCCTACCAAGCCGTTGGGTAGCCTAGGCAGGCTGAACAGGCCAAGAACGGGGCGTCCAGGTAAAAAAATGCCGAGGTGGCCCCCAAGGCACCTGAGCGACCGCATGCTCGAACTGCTCTATAGTGACAATTACATTCAAAAATTAGTAGGTTCAAATTCCTCAATAACATGATCATGTCATATCCGATTTAACAAATGTAATTTACCTCCTATCATAATTTGCATATGATGATACCAGAGCGTTTGAATTTAACTAATTATATGTTTCACATACACTATTAAAAAAAATCTACCTGTGGTCAATCCTTCTGGGGTTAGGCTCACTCCCCAACTGGGTTCATTATGCGCCGGTTTTCTTCTCCTGCCGGATGATACCGGCAGGATTAGGAGTCGGATGAAATCCTGGCCGTCGGATGAAATCCGACGGCCAGGGCGCGCCCTTCATTTAAATGAAGGGCGCGCGG
>JAOYMZ010028279.1:0-17067 GCA_025802335.1 Pinguicula primuliflora | reverse complement strand
CTTGGAAGACATTGATGTGACTAAGTGGACGGCGTCTTACGATGAGGGACCTCGTTTTGGTATAATGACAACGAATCTAGTAGAGTGTTTTAATAAAGTCCTTAAGGGTGCACACGCTGCCTTCCGATCACGCCAATAGTTAGACAGATGCAGGAGAGCTGCATTAAATATTTTAGAGTACGGATAGGTCATTGTGCTAGGATAACCTCAAATGTTGATGCATGAGACGATAAAGCGAAACATTTCTTTGAGAATTCGACAAAGCGCGCCACAAGGCATGTGGCGATTCCTTTTGAACCTATATTTGCACCTGTGAGGTATGTCGCGCAAGTGAAAACCAAAGGATTAGAAGAAATGCAGCGCGTCATACTGGCTGATTATACGTGTTCTTGTGGGAAGTGGTCGCTGTTTGGCATCTCTTGCTCACACGCGATACAGGTAATTTTACTAATAACTAAACTTTATATTTTATTCAATAGCAAATTTAACCAAGCAAATTCATGTAGACTTGTCGGAAATATCGTGTGGATCCTATAAATTTTTGCATTCCAGAAATGACCATCCAAGCTCCGAGAAGGACATATTCAATGTCATTTTTCCTGTTGGGTCTACTTCATGAGGTACCTGTGCCACCGTATACGCTTACGCATCCCCCTAATGAACAAAGGGTGAAGCCTGGACCCAAAGGAAAAAATCTGCGAAAACAGAATTTCAGTATGGACTATGGAAAAGCGTCAAACCAACGCAAAGTAAGTATTAATTCAATAACGTTTTGTTTTTTTAGACAAATACATATCTAACAACAACGTTTTATTTTTTGTAGAAGAAGCAACCTCCTCCAGAAATGCAAGACGGAGGATGTTATGACCCTCCATTTTGATGTATTTGTTAATTACTTGTATTTGCAAACTTTATTATCAATAAAAAACATTTTATTGAACATTTGATTTCGTAAATGAAAATACAACAAAAATAAATTCAAAATAAATGTCCCCACAGAATTTTTCACGAATAAAATTTCTCTAAATTCATAGTCTTCAGATTTTTATACTTCCCAGTAAACTTCGCTTTGTCATTAACCACAAGTAAGTAAGTCGTTGGATCAATAAGCGGATTATTTACCTCCATACATTCTTTAACATGAAAATATTACATCTTCCATCATGTAAACTGATTCTTAACTTGACGATGATTTGGAGGATCAACTGCAAAGGAGTCATAGGCCCTACTCAAACACCAGTGGACAAATTCAGGCCTAAATCTAGAAATAGATACTTCACAACCGATGTAGTTCTCATCCCGCATACCAGGTTCCATTGCGAGATTTATCGCTGCTTTTAATATAGGCAAACGCCAATTGTTATTTTCGTCCCAACCAATATAGCTCATTGTCGAATATTCGTTATGTTGTAGGTATGAGAATGTTAAAATTGATCTTGAATTTATAATATTGGTACCGGTCATTAGAAGACCGGTAGATTCAAGTTTCCTGCCAATCAAAAGATACCAGTCTTCGAATGATCGGTTTTTTAATTTTCCCGCCAAACAGGTAGTACCGGTCTTTGCATGATCGATACTTTCTTAATTACAGAGATTAACTTTGCTAATTATTCCCGGTTGTCGCAAGATCGGTGTTTTAAGATACTGGTCTTCCAAAGACCGATTGCTTATACTAGTCTTCCGAAGACCGGTTGGTGACATATTGAAAAATTAGTGAGGTCTTTGTGGCATATTGAAAAAAATTTCGAAGAAGAAAGTCCGTACATAATTATTATATCCAATAAAATATTAATATTTTGCATGCTAATTGGGACCACAAAATTATTTAGATATGATTAAAATTAATACCATTGTTATAGTATTGATTTATATCCACATTGTGCCAAATGTCCAATATACATAATTATATATGGTTTTATTATGTAAATCTTGCATTTTTGATGTGCAAATGACCTTTGAATCTGGACATTCCTTTTCTATTTCATTCATTTTTGTAAAAATATTTTAAAAAGAAGAAAAGTAAAATAATTAAATTTAATGTTCTAATTAAGTCCATCACTGAAAACCTTTTTATTTTATTACTCAGGTATGATAAACATCTCTTCTCAAATATCAATATTTTCAAATTTTAAGAACTCAGAAGCCAATTAATTGAAAAACTCAAATCTCTCCCAACATGTCCGTCTTTGATCAAATATTCAGAGTGAATTTCTCAAATCCACATACGAATGACTCTCCTAAGCGACAACCCTTCACGGGTTATGGAAATAGCTTTTGGATAGTAACTGGCCTGCATTGAAATAATGAAGCACAACACAATAACATCGCAGGATGGGAACTTGAGGATAAAGATAACTCCAGTGGACACGATGTAGGGCTATTTCCCATTTTGGAATCTTATGATATGTACGTTGAATGCATATTGTACATTGCAACATGATAAATCGACCTCACTGCGTTTATTCATTTGGGGTCAGCAATACTGTGGTAAAAACCATGTTGTGTTTAATATAATTGAAGTTTTGTTTGATTGAAAAAAATATTTTGGCATCGAAACACACTTACTCGACTCGGTGTCCGAACGAATTCCTTAGTATAAATTTGAAATTTTGTTCATGGTTACTTCAAATCATCAGGAAGATTAAGACAGGGTGGTCCTCTATCCCCACTCCTCTTCATAATAGCTTCTGAGGTCAAATCATCTCCCATTTAGCATTTGCAGATGACATAATCATCTTTACTAGAAGCTAAAAAAATGCACTTCTCGCGTGCTTCAATCTCTTAAAACAATATGAAAGGTATTTAGGTCAACTAATTAACATATCCAAGAGCAACTATATCATATCCACCAAAGCTCCTACTTCAAAAAAACATTTAATCACTAAATGAACTGGTTTAACAAACATACAATTGCCTATCGCCTACTTTGGCACCCCTATATACTTTGGCAGGAAAAAAAACACCTGTTCACTCCATTAATCATCAAAATACAAAAGAAACTTGATGGATGGAGCTCAAAACTCTTAAGTCAAGGAGGAAATCTCTCTCTCATTAAATCAATACTTTACAGTATCCTGATTCATTAATTGACAACCATTCAACCACCAAAGTCAATAATTAAAACTCTTGAAAAAACTTTCTCCAGCTCCTTTTGGGGAAAAGAAGATGGAAAACCAAATATTCATTGGAAATCTTGGAAAGACATCTGCCTCCCATAACAAGAAGGAGGTTTAGGCTTGCGAAAACTTCATGACATTTGCACAATAACAAGCATGAACCTATGGTTTAACTTCCAGAAGAGAGAATCTCTATGAGCACAATTCATGAAAAACAAATATTGTTCCAAACTACCTCCAGCCATAGCTCCTGTAAAACCAAACTACTCACATGGGTGGAAAAGACTAGTGGCTGTCAGACCAATTATGTTAAAACATACAAGATGGTATATAAGAGAGGGTAATATAAGCTTTTGGTTTGATAGATGGATGGATGGAGAAGTATTAACTAATAGAACCAACATAATCTTACCAGCATTACAAATCAAACATACTCTCTACAATTAAAAATGGCAGTCCGGCTACCTTCAAGAAATTACAACCACTATTCAATAGAAATTCAACAAGTAAGAATTTTTTCAGAAAAGAACAACCATGTTGGGAACCTGAATTAAATGGTGCATTCTCTAACAAAACTGCCTGGGAAATAATTCGATCAAAAGAAATAAACAAAAACTATCTCAAAATAATATGGAGTCCTGAAATTCCCACAAAACTAAGCATATTCTTTTGTAAAATATTTCATCAAATCCTACAACAAGTGGACGAAAATATTTAAACCAGAGGAATGCACTTAGCTTCAAAATGTTGTTGTTGCTCTACACGACAACAGGAAACGACAAATCATCTATTGAATCAAAGTGATATAGCTATGAGTTTCAGGCCTATTTTTTAGAGTTGCTGCAATATTCAGACGACATCAGCATTCACCTTGAATCAAAGGATGGAACAATGGCTCAATGCAACAGGTAAGAGTTGCACTCATGCTTTTATATGTCCACCTTTTCAGTTATCAGTTGGCAAATCTGGAAATATAGATGCGCCAAGAGATATGGCGAATCAACTTTGGGACCAGCAGACATCTTACGAGACATAAGGAAGCCAATAAGGGAAGTAGTTATGTCATCTAGTTTCTATCAAACTACAAATGTTTCAGAAATTACTTGCCCAACTTTTCTGTAGATTGCACTTCCTAGCTCTAATACAGATCTTGAAATAAACCTCAAGGATTGCATTTCAAACTAAACAGTGCTTGTGTATCAGCATCAAATTCAAAAAGGGTAGGTGGAACACTGATCCGAAACAATGAAGGATCCCTACTATTTGCTTGCACACAATAAAGAGACGAAAATCCCATAGTTGTGGAGTTAGACGCCATCAAACAAGCCTTAAAATTCTGCCTAACTACAAGGAAGTTTCTTATCATTGTTTAAACTAGCTCTTTTCTGATTTTTGCAGGGGTCATGGCGGATGAGGGAATTACTTACAGAACTGCATGAAATGTTAAAAAATGACTTCATCACTCAGACCAACTGCTGCTGCAAAGTAACAAATGCTGTAGCGATATACCTGGACAAAAAAGGGGCAGAGCATGGGGATCAAACTTTTCATATGATGCATCAAGTTTTACCTGATCTTCAACTCATACTTGTAGAGGATATTCAAAACAATGTTGTTGCAGATCAAATAGTCTAGCTACCCAAAGGTTGAGAATGAACATCTACCCACAAATAAAGCAACACAAACGCAACAATCGGGAAACGATCCTCAACCCCTACACATTGGGTCCAAAAACATGTACGGAATGTCAATTGCAAAAATTGTATCTCCTATTTTGCAGGTTATCCAATACACAGACTTTAGTTACATTTACAAACTCTAGAGTTATGTTTTTTATTTGTATATTTACAAGCCTTTTGAGAGGCAAAAGTTCTAGAACATTAGCTTATAGGGTTTTAAGAACATTACGTGTCGCATACGAGCATACTTTATCATCAACACATAGTCCTGCACCGATGAATTTGAATTCTTTGTTTCGATTTGAATTGGGAAAACGTTGGCATGTAGGGCGACAGAAAAGAATGTTTTGATCTTGTTTTGGTTTGACAAGTGATCGGATTCCCTGTCATCATGTCATGGGTGGAAGACTTGAAATTTGACCAACCCTATTTCAGTTGATAGCTAGCTAAGATCTTAGCTTCTCTCTGTTAGACTTGAAAGTGGTCTAATTTAGTGGGTTGTGACGACCTTGCTTGGTTGACTCTCCAGATCTTCTAGCTGCAGTTTACAATTAAGATTTTATTGATACCGTCAAAGTCTGATTTTTTCGCTTGGCTTGGTATCTATCCTTCTAGTGAATAGCCCTCTTTATTAACATCACTGTTAAGAAGCAATTCGTGAATCTAACGTGGCAGATAAAGCTGTTGACACCGATGTTTGAAGAGATTCAGGATAACAAAGAGGGCATTGGAGTTACTGGTGAGTGCACTCGAATTGGCGAAGGAGATGCTTAGATTTGGATGTGAAGGGAGCAAGATTTACATGGTCGGATGCCGGAAGTCACAATTACACATAGGATGTATGGAATGACATCGAAGATCTTTATGCAGTTGATTTTTGTCTTCTACTTGAGCAACTACACAACATGCAACGACATGTGGGGGAAGGATGAGTCTTCTATGTATCGAAGTTATATGGACCACTGTGATAATTGCAAAGAGGAAGATGACATCATATATTTAATGGTCAAGTTTGAGATGAAGATTTCTCTAAGATTTTCTGATCCACTCGATGAAACACATGGTATTGCTTATGCAGTAAGCAAATTGAGTTGTTATACTCATAGTCCGAGTAATGCACACTGTAAGGCTCTTCATCATTTATTTAAGTACTTGAGAGGTACTATTGATTAGCATTTATATTGTGGTCTTTTTCTTAATATATTGGAAGGAAATTGTGACGCTAACTGGGTTGTTGTTGATGATGGTGTGAGCTGTACTATTTACTCTTGTTGGATGTTTGTGGAGCAAACATACATTTCTCGTTCCAATATGAAATTAGAACTTATATTAGCTAGACAAGAGGTGAAGTTTTTGAGAGACTTGTTGGTCGACCTGCCAATGTGGGGGAAGAAGGTTTCCTCAGTATCTGCTCATTGTGATTCACAAGCATATGTTGAAGTTGCAAAAAATAATAAGCACAATGAAAGAGAAGGTACATTGGTATTCAGCGATATTCTCAACTCAGGTAAATGAATAGGACTAAAGGTCCTATTCATTATTTTCCATGTGGTAATGTGTTATTCATTAACTATGGTGTAAGACTGATTCCACTCTTACATTGGTTTTCTTCTCATCCTCTTGGAAGTTGTTCTGTCAACTTCAAATTCTGCTACTGCTAATGGTTGAGCAACCTCTTGTTCACCTTTTTCCAGTTCAATTTCGTTGGATAGATCAACCGGTAGATCAACAGGACTGTCATCAGCTGCTGTAGTAATACCTTCATCTACATGCTCATCATTTTCTTCCTTCCACTCCCATTCCTTTCTTTCATCAAAAATCACGTCTCTGCTGATCATGATTTGTCTCGTTTGTGGATTATACATCCTCCATGCCTTTGACTCACTACTTACTCCCATGAATATACATGGTATGCTTTTCTCATCCAGCTTCTTTCTCTTCACATCAGGAACGTGCACATGACCTATGCAGCCAAAGACTTTGAAGAGATCAGCCGATGGTTTGATTCCTGACCAAGCTTCCTCTAGAGTTTGATCGACCAGCGCAGCTGTGGGACATCTATTCAGAATAAACGTAGCCCAATTCGCAGCCTCTGGCCAGAATACTTTAGGCACAGATTTATCTTACAGAAGGCAACAAACCATATTCATGAGAGTTCTGTTTCTGCGTTCTGCCACACCGTTTTGTTGAGGTGAGTAGGATGCAGTCAATTGTCTCTTAATGCCATGATCGCTGCAATATCTGTTGAATTCAGTTGAGGTGAACTCACCACCTCTATCAGTACGCAGACAACACACTAGACAACCACTTTCCCTTTCAACCATGATTTTAAATCTTTTAAACGTATCAAATGCATCTGACTTATCACGCAAGAAATAAATCCACATTTTCCTACTATAATCATCAATGAAAGTGATGAAGTACCTCTTCTCTGTCAAGGATCCAGGGGATATTGGACCACATATATTCGAGTGAATGAGCTGCAGTGGTTTATCTGCTCGCCAGGAACTCTCCTTAGGAAATGATTCTCTTTTCTGTTTCCCTGCCACACACGTGCTGCACAACTTGGAACCTCATTTGGGAATGGGTAGTCCAGTGACCATTTTTTCGATATGCCAATGTTCTTAAGCCTTTAAGATGCAAGTGGCCATATAGTTGATGCCACAACTCTGTGGTTTCCTCATTTGTGGATAAACAGAAGTCATTCTTCTTCTGCTCATCAGTTAGGAATACCTTTTAAGCGCAGCTAGTGGCCATCAGGATGAACATCCTGTTTGTAGTCATCTTGGTTTGGAGGATGAGACCTTGATGGTCATGATATATTTGACAGCTTCCACAGTGTAGGAGAATAGCTAGGTTTCTTTCTTGAAGTTGTCCAAGGCTGATCAAGTTGTTCTTAAGATCGGGTATGTAGAACACATCACTCATGTTCATGATCTTACCTTCAGAGTTCATTCTGACACTCCCTTTTCCCATGACAGCTAGGCACGAATTGTTACCAAGCTTCACTGTCTGCCTGAAGTTGGTGTTTAGAGTTGTGAACCACTTCTTGTCTCCACTCATGTGGTTACTGCAGCCTGAGTCCAGAAACCAAACTTCAGATCTGGAGAAGTCAGTGAGCTCTATATGAGACATCAACAAGTATTCCTCATCTTCATCCAACTCGGTTCGTTCTGCGTAGTGAGCAAGGTTGGGACAATCCCACTGAAAATGTCCCACTGAAAATGTCCCACCTTATGACATCTGAAACATTCAATAGGGCTAGAATTAAGCCCCTTCCGCATCCTGTTGGTCCTCTGAATGAGGAGCCTGATCTCCTCTGTCCTCTACCTCTAAAACTCGCAGCAGCACGTCCTCTTCCTCTCATTCTGCTGGATTCTCTAGAATACCAATTCTCAGTAACTACCAGCGCTTGTTCGTCTGACACTGGCTTTTTCAGTTTCTGTTCGTGCACCAACAATGAACTCTGAAGTTCATCTACTGATAACTTGTCAATCTCCTTAGATTCTTCAATGCTGCATCCCACAAAGTTGAATTTTTTAGAGAGGGTGCACGGGATCTTCTCCACCACTTGAACATCCTGCAAGTTGTCTCCTATCTCACGCACGTTGTTCATAACTAGCAATACACGAGAGAAGTATTCACTTACATTCTCTTCATTCTTCATTTCGAGAAGCTCAAACTCTCGTCTCAATATTTGTAACTGGGCCCGTTGCACTCTAACGTTTTCGTGAAACTTGCACTTCATTGAATCCCATAATTCCTTAGAAGTTGTCTTTTGTGTGATGGTTTTGAGGATATTTTTGTCAATGGACTGAAATAGATAGTTTTTGGCTCGCAGATCTTTCAGTCATAGATCGTCTGATGTCCTCTTCTGCTCCTTCATAAGAGCCTCCAATTTGTCAGGTTCCTCAAAACCATCTTCAATCACGCTCCAGTATTCCTTCGATTTGAGCAGATTTTCCATTAGCATAGCCCAATGTGCATAATCACTATCAAACTTGGGAATGCTAAGGAAGCTGTTACCATCTGCCATGAGTATGAAAAATGGAAGAAATCAGTGAAGCTTAGGACCTCTGCTCCGATACCAATGTTTGGTTTTTGTGAGATATATGAAGAATTATATGAATTGAATTGACCACACGGTTGTAGCTCTCAAAGCTTAATTTCATTGAAAGATAAAAGAGAACTTTTATAGGCCAAGTACATAGAACAGAAAGAAACAGTAAATGCTAAAAACAAAAAACTACATAAGAAACTAACTCCACTACTTCCACAGTTACAGTTACGGTTGAAGACTGATTACAAGTACATTGGTATTCAGCGATATTCTCGACTCAGGTACATGAATAGGACTAAAGGTCCCATTCATTATTTTCTATGTGGTAATGTGTTATTCATTAACTATGGTGTTATGCATGTTTTATTGATTACGATTTTTCTATGCATAGATACTAAATTTGTGATGTATTGATATAGAATCATATTCAATAGCCATTTATTGAGTGTTCCTGATAGATCCATAGTCCTTCCTTGAGTGACTAGAGAAAGAAGAACTTGATAGATCTATCGATAAGGATTGTTGAAGACGTCTCTTTCCATATGTGGGGATCGAGAGTCAGATTTGACATTTAAGTATGTGGGAGTTTTAGTTAATGATATATTATGTCTTTGAAACTTTTTCTATGTCTTGTTATTGATGATATGGCCTTTTTATTGATTTTTAGTTATTCGTGCGTAATTATTATATTGTTATATATTAGTTCTATTTGGAATTCAATGCACTTATCTTCCATTGACTATCATTGATTGATTCATCCCCATGCATGGGTGGTTGTATTGAGTGGAATATGATATATCTATAGATGAACAATCATTGTGGTGATGTGTTCAATCCTAGTCTTGCCTAATGAGGGTAAGAGAATAACGATTCTCCTCATTTGTGGGGGCAAAGTACTAGTAATGATGCCCATGCATGGATGACCAGATTATTTTGCCAAGTAGATTGGGTGCTGGCAGAGAATGAGTATAGTTGGCTCTCCCATGTATGAAATAAAGGAACATAGGCTATATCTGTATTCTCCCCAATAGAGAGGCAGAAGACGGACTCCGATGGGTACCGATTCGAACCTAATTGTGGAAAAGTGAGAGAGTAGGGAAATGCGTAGTTGACTCTCCCATGCGTGGAGTAAAGACATATGGGCTACATTGAAGATTCTCCTCATACGAGGGCAGATGTTTGAATACCCAACACAGGTTTCTATCTTGCCGAAAAAGTGGTGAGAGTAGAGAATACCACAGTCAGCTCTCCCCATACGTGGGGGGTAGAGTGCTATGAGCGGCATTGAGGATTCTCCCCACTGAGGGGACAGAGGACGGAAACATACGACTCTCCCTATGCGTGGGAGTAGGACACCTTTCGGTTCTGTCAAAGATGGGAAGTAAAGGATCATATGTAGTTTGCTTTCCCTTGCGGGGTTATGCTGAGATTGAAAGTCATGAAGCTACAATAGTTGGCCCTACGGGTATTGAGAGTTATGGAATACTTGATGATCCTACCCATCTGTGGGGGGCAAAGGACCATGTGAGTGTGATGGAGGATGAACTCTAAAGTCCTAATGACTCCCTCCCATATGTGGGGGGGGGGTGAGTCACCTTAGTGAATGTGAAAGTTGACCACCATTTGTGAAAGATGTAGTCGATCTTTCAAGAGTATTCATGACACGAAGGGCATGCGCATGGACTTATAAAATAAATGTGTAAGTGACAGTATCACGGAGTCTGTATATCTAATAAGTTGTGTACGTGATGTGAGAATAGTGACCGAGCCCAAATGAGTTCAAGACACAGTTCACTAATGAGTTAAAGACATAGTTCACTCGGTCACTAGGCCACTTCAAAACTTTTCAATTCAAATCGAAAGATATTGATATTTAAGTATATGACTCTTCCTTTAGTCAAGGGAAATGCTTTTCAAGTAATTTGTGGGGAATTGTTGTAATAATACCTTGAAAATATTTTTGGGCTTTGAACCAAATAATTACTAGTTTTATATAATCTTGGGCCAACTTACATGACTTGGTGAAGAAGATAATTTTGTGGATTATTATGTTCAGAACATTTGGGCCCATTGTAATTTGAGTTGTAATGGGAGAGAGACTCTTGAATTCTCTTCTATATATAAGGGTCATATCTAGGTTGTGTACAGACTGAGATTAACCACCACATTTGTTCATCTGCTATGCATGGCGATTTTCTCTAGAGCAAGGTTACGGGTGTCTCTCTCAAACTTCCAATGACAAAGTGCACCGTGTGATCAGAAGTGACTGTGGTACCTTCAGGAGCAAACGTCATATTGATAATTAGCACCACTATCATGCCGAAATTGCTTGAAAGTGTGTCGTTTAACGAGCTAGGTTGTCCTTCCAAGGCACGCTTGCAAGAAAAGAGCGTGAGGAAGACACTCTTTTTGTGAAGTTAAAACGCAAGATTGAAGAGGAGAAAGTGTAACGTTTAAAAAGCTAGGTTGTTCAGCATTAGAATACAATCCTGGAGGAGGCGCCAGGAGAAACATTGCATTCTCTTCGGTGGTAATTTGCACTAGGATCTTGCCAGATACTCTCTGTTGTCATCTGCTGAAAGCTCATACTCTGCTCAAAGTTGTATGTTGATCGAGTTGTGTATTTGCCCAGATCAAATGTCCACTGCCAGACCTTGCCTAAGGGCGAGATTTACTGAGTATGATTGGTTTGGTTTTTCTATCCTGCTGAGGGGTGGAGGTATCATTACGTACATCCTACCCTCCTCAGACCTTACCTAAGGGCTGGATTTACTGAGTATGATTGGTTCGATTATATGTACACTGCCATCAATCGTCTTTTGTTCCTCTAGTGCAGCGTTCCAATACCATCTGTCTCAGAGTTTCCGGCTTTGTATTTTCCCATGTTCTTAGGTGCCTTCTAAATTGCACATTAATTTGTACATCGTCTTGTGTACTATTCGTAGCTGCTGTTACAGACATCCTACACTTAGTTGTTAGCTTTAAATCAGCATAAATGATTACAAATGTACTTGTTCCTGACCAATTTTACAACCAAAATAGCATTGATTGCCCAGACTCCGTCCTCATCTTCAGTGAGTTCCAAAACCAAGATTCAGTTATTGTGGAGCACCATATATCCCCCAACTCGAGATGTATTATCTGGGATTGATATTTACTGAAATTCTGTCATTCGATCCTCCTGCTTAAAATACTTCGCTGATACTACTTTACTGCATAGGTTGTCCTCTGTTTGCCACCTCCAGATCCACTTTGCGAGAAGAGCTATGCATAAGGCTTGCAGATTCTTTATATCGAGTCCTCCATTTTTCAGCTCAATACACATGTGCTTCCACTTCACACAGCAGATTGATTTGTTAGCTATTTTCTTACCATATTACCACAAGAATTGGGTGATCATGGAATGGAGATTGAAGAGCAACCAGAGAAAACGTCAGACTGTCTGCTTCAGATTGGAGTTTTGGGCGACACATTAGACCCTGATGAAAAGAACAATGCTGAGGAACAAGAAGGCCTTACAGTTCTTCTGAATACTTTGAAACTAGACAATGAGAAGCTTAGAGAGAAAATTGTTCAGCTTCAGACACAATAACATAAATTCAAGGACTATCAAGATTCTATGTCTTTACATATCAAAAGTCTCAAGAGCAATCATGAACAATTGTCGATACAGTTGGAAGTTGCTTATAAAGAGCATCAAGAACGTATTTTAAGCAAATCTTAGGAAGAATAGATGAATACTTATTTGACCATCCAGATCACTCACAGGAAGAAACTTATCCTCGAGCTGGAGAAAGAAAAAGAAGAAGCTCACAACGAATTAGCAATGAACTTCCATCTTGTTGATAGAAAGGCAGAAAAAATAACTGAAGAGTTGCGCAAGTAGTTCAAAAATCGGTACCATATCCTCAATCGTCAGGTCAGAGTTGTTGAAAAACTTCAGGTTGAGAGTAAAGAGTGGTATAGAAAGACTAAAGAAGCCTACGAACAAGTAGTGACCTCAAAGAGAAGGCACAAAAAACTCAAGTAGCCATGAAAAGTGTGAAGGAGTTAACTGTCATAACAAATGATATCCCCACTTCACTAGATCCATTGGCCTTAAGTATCAGGAATGATCAGATAACTTCCTGAACAGGATTTCCAAAGCATCCTTCGAGCAGCACTTCACCAAGCATTGGGCTATGAGGAAGAATAAAGTGCTCTCATATGCTAGAGATGACTTGGATTGCTTAATAGTCCAGTTTGATGGGAAAGAGGCTGACATATTGTCATTCAGAGAAAATCTCTGAAAAATCAGAGAATAAAGTAAGGGATTGGAGAAAATGATCAAAAATAAAGAGGATTCAATGCTGGGACTCAAGGAGGAGAAGAGGGAAGTTATCCTGTAACTCTGCTTGTGGATCAATCATCACAGGGGCCAGTCAGATTATTACCAGAAAACACTAGCAGAAATGAACTCATTACGCAGAAAGGCTACTTGACAGCATCTATGGCATGTAACAAGACATAACTTATTAACTATGTATATACACACCTTATTTTGCTTTAAAATAAACATCAGAAATATCATAAAAATGTACTAATAACCTACGACCAGCTAGTTTTACCGAATATAGATTACAATCCTTTTGTGTTGTTATTGCGTTATCTCCTAATATCTATTGCCTATATCGGTCTTATTGTATTATTTAGGATTACTATCTAGTTTGCAAACAGATCAATCTAGAACACAAAAAAACAATTTCTAGACATGTTGCTACTTTTACAAGAATTTCACTGCTAAAGCTTTATAAAACGAACATATACCTCACCAATGTGCATATAAATCTACTCGAGAACTTTGTAATCTGCCAATGAATGAGTGTTTTAGCCTATCATATTAATAAAAACAAGAAAATAGTTTGAAGTCGACTCTATAGGCACAAAGATATCAAAAGGGAAAAATATTTTATTGCAAAACCAAAGTAAAAACGTATCTAAGAGGAGAGGGATGACTCTCTCTCCTTTTCCCTAAGTTAAAAACTTGTAAAATATACTGAAAACCTAACTATGTTGTGACTAGTCAAGGTAACAAGCTCCCTTTTATAGATAAAAAATGAGAATACAAGTTATAAGAGGTAAAAGATTCTTCATCTCTTTGTGTGAACAGGACTTCTCATGGATTTTTTCGAGACTTACACTCTAATCTGGACTTTTTCCAACTCCAAGTTATATTAGGACTAAAATTCAGTCTATAGATGCTTTTGGAAGGTCAAGAAGTCAAATTCTTTATGGACTCATCACAATATCTTCTTTCGAAAATGGTTAATGCTTGAGTAGACTTTCCTAAAATGTGAATGTACTTTCATGCACTATTATGATATTTTCTTAGAAAACTTCCTTCAACTACATTGTAGAGGACTCCAAGATGAACAATATTTCTAAAGGCATCATCAATAAAAGATCAACATACCAAAACATAGACATCAGTCGAATCACGTTGGAGTTGAACACTCCTCATTCTCGCTTCTTCTTTGCTTGATATATTTCTCCTCAGAGCTCTCCAAAGTTGGATGATTAGTTGTATGGATTCCTAAGAGTGATCTAGAAGATATCCATGTGCTATGATCATCCATATATTCATCCATGACCTCGGATCATGCCCTCAGAGATGGGTGAAGGCAGTGCGTTGTTCACATCATCATTGAACTTCTTCCTGTGCCTCGGCAAGAACTGAGTTGATCTTCACTTATTAAGGTACTATAAGGTCTGTGGTGTTGAAATAATCACAAAACAATGCCTTTGATGGACTTGAGAGTGAAAAAACCAGAAACTTCAAAATGGTGGTACAAGTGCATCTTCCTTCTTCTTCTTCCAAAGGGTCATTGAACTTGATTAACTTTTGAACTTGCACTCAAAAGATCATAACAAATAATCCTTATATGAACGTGAGACTCATAATACATCAAAACATGATAAGTTGGGATAAATAGTAGCTAAAAGTAAGCTAAAACATTAATTAGGGGGTACAAAGTAAGTAGCCTTATCACTATTAATATAACAAAAAACTTTAGCTTGGAGTGCAATGTTGTGTACAATTCAATTATTGACTGTCAATATCAAAACTTAATAACTAGATCTGATAGCCAAGATTATGACTGTACACAACTATGCACCCCGTTGCTGACCACCTAAAGGTTTCTGATTAATATAATATAGATGCATCGATAAGAATATTGACCAATAAAATATGAATTTCCAAAATTTTGGTTGCTCGGTTGAGGAAGGTTATATGTAAGGTGATTAATATGAATCAGACAGGCTTTATAAAGGGCATACAGATTCTTGATGGAATTTTAGTGGCTAATGAGATAATGCATAAGTATAAGAGGAATAGGAAGCCTCACATCATACTAAAAGTGGATTTTCGAAAAACTTTTGACTCGGTTAATTGGGAATTCTTATACCATATACTATATAGGCTAGGCTTCTCCGAGAAATGGGTACAATTGATAAAAGAGTGCACTTCTATAGCAAGAGCTGCTATGATGGTGAACCAAAGTAGTTCTGGGGAGTTTAACATTAGGAAAGGGCTGCGCCAATGAGATCCTCTCTCCCCGTGCCTATTCTTGATTGTGGTGGAAGGATTAAGTGCTATGCTTATGTTTGCATTAAATTAGTCCATGCTTAGTGGGGCAAAAGTGGGGGAATTAGAGTTATCTCATTTACAATATACTGACGATACACTGCTCATAGAAGAAGGGACATTAGGATTTTGAGGGGTATTCTACATGTATATGAATTGTTGTCTGACTTATCAATAAACATTCATAAAAGTAAGCTTTATGGAGTGAACATGCCTGATAAAGTTCTCACTGAGTTTGCTCATACACTACGTTGTATGCACGATAATTTGCCCTTCAAGTATTTGGGTCTGCTGGTAGGAGATAGTCTGGAAAGAGTTAGAATGTGGCAGCGGCTGATCACTGTAGTTGAGACCCATATTCATAAATGTGATACAAAGTTCTTGTCGCCTGCAGGGCAAATCACACTGGTGAAGTCATCTTTGACCAGTGCAATGATTTACTATTTATCCATTTTTTCGTGCTCCTGTGCAGGTTTTGAAGAAATTGACAACGGGTTTTGACTAAATTCGTTTGGCAATCCTCGTAGAGACAAGGTAATAGACCAATCAACGAGTTGAAATGGCGACATTTATGTCTGGATACTGGTAATGGTGGACTTGGTCTCAAAGACTTATGCATCATGGACAAATCTCTGCTGGCAAAATGGGTGTGGAGGTGGAAGATAGAGAATGACAACCTTTGGGCCAAAGTGATCAATGCAAAATAATTCCTAAGGGCAGATCAGATGACAAATATGCAGCTCCTCAGCTTGTGTGACTGCACATCAAAGGTTTTGAAGGATATTTGATGCGACGCGGGCACTCAAGCATGGTTGTGTGATGAGATGAAGTTAAATCTGCACTCTGGAGATGAGGCCTTGTTCTGGAAAACGGATTGGACTGGTGAAGGTATATTTGCTACACTCTTTAGTGAATTGTTCATACTAATAGTGGATGTTAACAGTAGTATGAGTAGAGTGATGTTAGACAACACATGATAATATATCTGGAAATGTAGCCTCACAGGATCAAGCGTATATACCGTTTCGAAAGCGTATGAGGTAATCAGAAGTGAGCAAACATTAGAAGAGGACCAGGGTCGACAGCCACTGATGGGATGAATATACATCATGCAAATGTGCAAGTATACGCAGTCGTACAAGTAATAAAACCTTGGCAAGCAAGGGTCATCTCCACAGGGAGTAGTCCCAAACATGCAAAGTCTACAATTAAATCTCAGAGTAACCGAACAACAAGGTTTATAACTAAGCAAATATAAGAATGTAATTAAACTAATCTATCACTAATCTAGCAAGAACCTAATTGCATCAATTAAATGGGTATTGAATTACACTCAGGAGAGAGATCAACTCAAGACAAGGTGTCTTGCCCCGCTATGCAAACATAACAACCTATCCGCATACACATGTTCAGCTTATATCATTCATACCACGGGACTTAAGTGAAGCTACTGCTCACGGTCAAGACACATAGCTATTCTAAACCTCAAAATGGTGACATTGAGTTCATGAAATTAACTATCCCTAGTGTGGCACCAAAAGTCAAAGACAAGTCCCTAACTAATGATGATCATGTGCTTAGAGTCTA